>BSBK01009901.1:0-125263 GCA_027943335.1 Chamaecyparis obtusa | reverse complement strand
TATATGTATATATATGTATCTATATATATGTATATGTATATATGTATATGTATATATATATGTATATATATGTAACTATATATATGTATATATATATATATATATATACATATATATCTATATATATATATATATATATATACATATATATCTATATATATATATATATATATATATATATATACATATATATATATATATTACATATATATATATATATATATATATATATACATATATATTTATATATAGATATATATATATATATATATATATATATATGTATATATATATATATATATATATATATATATATATATATATATCTGCGTGTATGTGTGTGTGTGTGTGTGATATAGTACTCAAAATCTCTAGTGATGTCCTCTACAAAATGGTTGACTCATGGTCTCACTGTTAGTCCTCAAACTGGCAAATGTAAGATCTGATAAAAATCCTCTAGACTAACTATCATCCCCCCCATAGTTAGATGGAATGATTATGTATCATCATCCTATATTTGCATAAATGCTAATAATATGGCTCTATAAAATCAAATGTGAGGTAGTCAAACTACCCAGAAGAGTCTAGTGTCTCTCCTACTATGTGTCTCTGTTGCGTCGAGCTACCCAGAAGTGTCTAGTGTCTCTCCTACTATGTGTCTCTACTGCATCGAGCTCTCATATTTGTTATCAAACATATACCACAATTTTTTATAATAGTTCTCTCTCATCACTAGTAGATCTTGCAATAGCAACATGTAAAGCTCAATCCATTCTCAACATCAAATAGTAGTTCTTAACATATATAATTCTACATTGTGACCTATCTAAGGAACAAGATGACTTCTCAAGAAGACATCAACTTCCTGGGAATAGGTCAACTTCTTGGGAACAAGTGGTCTTCCTGACCTAGCTCTCAAAAACAACTTCCTATGGCATGCAGAATAATTTCCTAAATCTATAGAAAGCATGAGAATGGAAGGAAAATGTAAGGAAATGTGCATAGGCATCAGGACATACCTCATCTGGCTTTGTGCCATCCTCCACTTACCATCACAGCACCTCCATCCATGTCAGTGACAGTTCCTCCTTCCTTGGCATCCTAATCATTCTCCTTCTTCAACTTCAAGAAAATGTTCCAAATGAGCTTTCAAAAAGGTAACTTATCTTTATGTATGTCATCAATTAGGTTACTTCTTTTTTTTTCTTTTTTTCTTTTTTTCTAAAAAGTTAGTTTATCATAGTTAGATATTATTTCACTCTATCACTCTTTCAATCATATCTTGAGTTTGGTAGCTCTAATTTGGGTTCTGTCATGGGAGTCAGAATCATGATTCAATTACCTTTCTATCCACATACATTTGAAAACATTTAGGATTCATCTCCAATGGTTTTGAAGGCTACTTTTTATCATTTTCCTTATTCAGTTTGTTGTGGTAAACATGATACCCTATTTCACCTTTCCTGAATAAGAAAGTTGAAATAGGGGGGCATATACCTATCCATGAGCTTCATCATATATATCTAGTGAGTCCTAGGTGATTTTTATTATCACTAACTCATGGTTTTTCAAGATCTGGTTATTGATGTTTTCTTGCAGGAATTTTGCATTTGGACTTAGTCATATCATGTTTCAGTTATATATATGATTTTTTTACTTTAGCTTGCATATGCATGTAGTGACATATACTGCTAAAGTAGGGGCTAAATGTACAATCTTAAATTGGATGCACTTCAATTTATGACATTTTAGCTTCTCTTTAGTATTTTTTCATTACACATTTGTACTTGGAGCACACACTTTCCTCTCTCTCTCTCTCTCTGGAAAATTTGAGGTAGGACCTAACACTTCCTCCTTGATTTCCCTTTCTCTCACTCATAGGCTGAGGTATGATCTATTTTCTATACATCCTCCTCTTTCTAGGACCCATTTTCTTGAATCTAGCCTTGATCTATCAATCCCCAATACTGATTACACCTAAATCCTCTATAGTTCTAGAATCCTGGGTTACAGATGCAAGACTTTGGCCTCCTAGGGAATAGGGAAACCATAGTAGGTCGACCAAGTAGTGGTCAAAAAGTGTTGGGCCTAGTCCTATTTCAAAGTTTCATTACTTCCTGCCCACTATAGTCAGCTCTCGCGGAGGTAATTTCATAAATTTACTATAAAAAGGTATCCAATGCCTCATTTTCCTCATGATGATGGATGATGATGGAATAAAGGTACAAAAATGCATGGACACCCAAATCTGACATAGATCAATTACAAGGTGGAAGCTAAGGGTTGGATCTAGTTCTTTCATTGAAAAGTGAGGTCTGAATCTAACATATATTCAATTCAAGCATTCAAGTATTCCATGACATCATGGAGATTCAAGGGAATCATGAAGATGATTAGGGTACTTTATTGTTGGGTGCTTGGTATTCTTTATATGCTGTGTTCTTATCCGATCTTTGTCTCTTAACATTTTTGCACACATTGACATTTACAAGCACACTTTCATGCTAGGGTTTCACTCATAGAGTAGGTTTTTAGCATTTTCTAGCTCTTTTACATTCTTGATCTACAATCTTGGAGGTGGAAATCACAAAATATTTCCTAACACCTATTCGTGGAGCTGGAAATCACCAAAATGAGGGGTTAACTAAGGAAAACCCCTTCATAGCCACCCACACACACCAATTCTACAACAAACTTGCTTGTTATCAATTTGGCAATTACAGACCTGGAATCCACTCTCTGAGACATTTTCAAAGAATTTGGGTTGACTCAACTATGGTATCTTGGGAACATAATGACTTGGTCAACCTATTCTAGAACATGGTGACATGATTGACCTGTTCTTGGAGTTCTAAGAAAAAATAACATTTTTTGGGTTTTCTATTATGATCGTTGATCTATAGTGAGAAGTTAGATCATTGTCTTAGATCTGTGATTTTTAGAGCAAAAAGTCGTATGCCATTTCTAATTTCAGGGTAAGTACCTTATCATTTTTTTTATCTGTTATGATAGATATGTTCTTCTATCTTAATTAGGTTTATTGCATTTACTTGGTTCCTAGACTCATCTTACACTTCTTACTTAATCAATTATTTTAATTTTTGTCATCTTTGTTATATATCTACAATCGAATTACATTGCATGAAAGAGGCCTTGCTAGTATACTTCCTTAATATAACCTGGTCTTAGCATTTGCATCCCTTATCACCTTTGGTTTTTTCTAATATAACCTAGGTCATATTGAGAGTTATTCTCGGAAGCCCCTATTTCTATTGTATTGAATGGCTTTAGAGAAAGTGTTAAACTTGATATACATAATTTGCATTGTTAAACTTATTGATGTCATTTTCCCCCTGAAAAAGAAGAATGAGACCATATCCTTATTACTCTTCACTTCCAAACATAATTAATAAGTTTCTTTCTCAAGCCTTTAATCTAGTGGAATTAGAGCACATTTGGCATTTAGATTCACTATAAAAGTGAAGAGCATAGGCCTAATTCTTTTCATTCACAAACAAAGATGCATAACATTTAGTGTTTGATCATTCCTCTACTCCTTTCTATTTAAAAACTTGGCATGTTTGGCATTATGATTCACTACATGAAAGTGAAGAGCATGGTCCTAATACCAAATCTAACAAACAAGTAAGCCTTTCTACTTAAGATGGATTTTGAACTTTGAATTCCATAATTTAAGTAAAATGCAAAGGGATTAGGCTTACCTTATTCAAAGCTAGTGAAGGCTAGGGGCATTTTTAAGTTTTTATTTTGCATTTTATACTAACAAAAGTGATAGTTCTAGCTCCTTAGCATCCCCTTGACAAACATTAGTCCACCACATTTCCAAGAAAAGTGAATAAAATCCAATTCCAAAGGGAAATGAAAAAATTAACCTAAAAGAATTGATCAAACTCAACTAGGAGCATCAAAGAAAGTATCATCTAAAGGACTGTATGTCATGTTATCGAAAGTTTGATAAAGATCTATTAAATTCTCTAATAATGTTGCATAAGTACCCTTTCTTGTAGCAAATTTTTGGCTCTAATGGAAGATTTTACCTTATTCCTTATCTTACTTTCTCTCTTGTCAACTTTACTCTTTCAATAACCAAGAATTTGGGTAGCAGGACTATTCACTCTTTTATGTTTAGCTATTTGCAAATCATTTCACATAAGATTAGCTCAAATATTTCAATCAAAATACATAACCACTACAATAATTTTCATAAGGGCTATAACAGTTTGCAAAAGCACACAAAGATGTTCCAAAAGCACATAAAGAAGTTGTAGAAGAGATCAAATATTTTACACACAGATGACAATTATATTGACATGTGCTTAACTTTTTTGTCTAAGAGCTAATAGACAGTAAATAACATCTAGATTATGTAGAAAAGGAGCTAAAATATTGATTCAATGTAAACTCTCTGATCACATGCACTACAAGGAAGAGCACACATGTTCTATGGGAATGCATAGGCACCATAATATAATGTCTAGGCACTAGTTTGAAATGCATAGGCACTATTGGATAGGTCATGGGAAGTATTTTGGTCATCTAGACCTGCAAATCTTGATTATGCATAGTAAATCACTCAAAGTTGACCAAAAAAAAAGATTAGTAGAGGCAAGTAGCCCCAAGGTGGGAGCCATTTTGTGTATAGGGAATACCTTCGTAGGATTAGGTTAATCAATTCAACTAAAAAATATGAAAGATGTTTAAGCTAATTAGAACTTTGAATTGAAAAAATTGATAAACATCCTATGGTTTTATAATTAGAAGGACAATATGAATTCTCTTAGATTTGCAAAGAATTCCTAAAGTGACAACCTCTAAGATGAGAATGAAAATTAAGGTACATGATGCAAACTAAGCTAAGAACATGAATATTTGAAAGCTAATTAGGCTATTGCAAGACTAAATTGAATTCAAATTGATCTTAATGGTATTCAAATTTTACTATAGCATTGATGCAAATGAAAAATGGATGATTTTGTCTAGAAATGCATTCCATATATAGGATTTATAAAATTAGGAGAGTGAGTTGGATGGGGGTTGAATTAACTCATTGTTAGCCAAGTACGTGAGTTGTGTGTTTCAAATATTGGGACAAAGAGACAAATTGAGTGCTCAAGATTGCAAAGGCTAAATGAAGGGTTGAGATAGAAAAGGCTATTAGTGATCCATGTTATCAAAAAAATCTCACCTCATTGATTGATTGACTTTTTTCCTTGTGTGGTTGGTGAGGTAATTTACGATTTATTAATTCAAATAATTAATTTATTCAACTATGTATTTTCTTTGAATAGGTTGGATTTAATTAATTGATTGAAATATATAATCAATTGACTTAATCAACCACATGGTTATTTGATCCTTGATTTAATTAATCCAATTTTTCTTAATTTTCAATTAATTCATGCTTTGATCAATAATTGCTTTATTTTTCTTGCTCGAGTTTGGTTGAATTTTCTTTGACCAATTTAGGGTGTATATAGTAATATATAAACTTACGAATGAATATCAAATGAGGGGTTAATAGTATTATTTTTGCATAGATTTATGGAACATAGTTTTATGTTACCACTAGTTGTATTTTGTTTGAGCATATGTCAAAAAAAGAAAATACATGTTAATGGTTTGGGTAGGCTTCTTTTTTGGGTTGTCATTATTGAGTCTTTTTGAAGGTTTCATTTGTGAAGCATGGTATGGGATGTGCAAATACATTTTCGGACACGTGGTACTACATTGGATGGCTTGATATTTTCAAAGTTTCATTGTAACTCTATAATTTCTTTGTATTACTTTATGCTTGAATAATGTAATAGAGTATGGATGATTTTGAAGGTTGATTTTGTTTCCCTATGATGATTTTTCCATAATGTAATAGAGTATGCATGATTTTGGAGGTTGATTTTGTTTCCCTGTGAGGATTTTTCCAATGTATAGTTTGTGTTATTTTGGGGCTTGTGTATTTTATCATTTCATAATGGTGATTTTGCAAGCTTGTACGTATATTTTTCTCTCATTACCTATGTAGGAAATGGATTAAAAGTAATCGGATATGATCATTATTTCCTAACACTCCATAACTACAATTTTAATTTTTGCATATAAATACTTCAATTAATAAAGTGCTTAAAAAAATTAAACATGATAAAGTCCAAATTACTTGGCAAAAGAGTTAGAATTGAAAATTATTCATCCTTTTCTAAAGAGATACCTTACTTTATTAAAATTATTTTTGAACTTTCTCTAGAAACATTTTAAATCTACCCAAAAGGAAGATTATTCCACTTGTTCCAAACCAAGACT
The DNA here is from genome assembly GCA_027943335.1 of Chamaecyparis obtusa. Lineage (NCBI taxonomy): Eukaryota > Viridiplantae > Streptophyta > Pinopsida > Cupressales > Cupressaceae > Chamaecyparis > Chamaecyparis obtusa. The sequence goes on along the minus strand of BSBK01009901.1, from coordinate 118,948 downwards.
TTAATTAATCCTCTAAAATAGTGTAAAGAAGACGTGAAGACCTTTAGCTTTTTAAAAAATGAATAAGTAATTAAAATAAGAATTATGTAATTGAAATTATTCTTCTCTTGTATTTTCCTTACGTTAAATCAAATTCATTATTTTTCAAACTTTTCTTTCAAAATTTTAAGATATTTATAAACTATTATTGTTTAAAAAATAATTAAATTTCATTGTATTAGATTAAACTGACTTCTAAAATTTATTTATTTAATTGAGTCTATTTATTTGGTAATGATATAGTGTGATCATTAAATTGTGGTATTGTAGTTATTGTCATCAAGGTTCAAATCCCCTACAAAGGTATTACTATTAAGTGTTCATGTTAAAAATGAGGCTCTCTATATGTAATCTCATCAATCAATGACTCAAACCAAAACCATTTTTAAACATTTTAAATTTTCAATTATAAAATACCCTAAAAATCCCTACTCACAAAATCAATTTTACAAAAGTATAAATTATATGCTCTTTAATTATGATTGTATTTTAAAAAACAATTTAAAAGTGAAAACTATTTTAAAATAATGGATACCAAATTACTTGGCTTCAAAGTTAGCGTTGAAAATTATTCCCATCTATAAAGCAAAACTACTTTATTTCAAAGTGGTTTCTTCCTCTCCAAGCTACAAAAGCTTCTAATTCCAATTTCCCCTTGATCTAACCCTTTAATTAACCCTTTAGAATGTTCTAACCTTTACTATTTTAGTGGAAAATCCAAAATCTTAAGCCTTTAATTAACCCTTTAGAATGTTCTAACCTTTATTATGTTAGTGGAAAATTCAAAATCTTATAAAAATTTCCTCCCCTTCCCTGTCAGGTCGCTCAATGCATGCACTTGGACATCGTCCATCGCTTGCTTTTCGCCTTTGTCTCTTGTGTCGACGAATCAAATCTGTGCTTAGCGCCTGCCAGGGTAGATTCTAACCCGTACAAAGTGATCAGATTTCGTGTGACGTCCAAATGACACCAGTACGAATGACATCATGTGTAGCAAGTTCTTGTGCTCCACAAGTCCCCATTTCCACGAACTGAATCATCACCCGCTAGGAAATATCCGAGTGGCCCCAGAATCACTCTTTTATACCAGTCCAAAAAGACATTGGCACTCGCTACGAAATTGTTCAGACCTACTTTAGTTAGTAATGTGCCTTTTAAATAAGCTTTGGAAGTCAAGTCCAGTCGTCGTCGCTTTTCTTGCCGGATGTTTCTCATTCCTTTCCTCTACCTTGATTCTATATTAGTTTCGATTTTGGGTTGAGCAGAAGAAAGAGGAATGGGGCAACAGGGGTTTCAGTATCTTCAGGATTTTCAGTCCCAGAGATCGGCACTTCTCCCCAAGGCTAGATATATGGAGGAGGCCCTAGAGGCTGGGAAGATCGATTTAGGGCACAATCAACCGCTTGATTTCTTTGAACCCTCAGATTATCTTTGCCTGGATGATGAATCGGATGTCTCTTCTGGGGATAACCAGCAGATCTTGTCCAAATCCAAATCGAGCAGTCCACTCGAAGGGAGGCCCTCTTCTAGTATTTCTTCGCCCATCGTCGAATCGGTTCAGTCTAATCTAAGCCCTCCACAGATTTCACAGGCAACTCCGTAAGCAATTTCCTCTTCTTGAACTTCTGTTGTTAAGTATTGTTATTGTTGTTTTTGAATTTGATTGTGTAAATGTTTTATCAATATTTCTGATTGTCATATTAAACTAGTCTAGTGTAAATCTTGCATAGATTTCACTGCTAATTTTGTAAACAATTTTTTTTCGTTTTGTATTATTTTAAAGTCTGAGTTGACCTAGTGGTGGAGAACTTGTGCTTTTGAAAAAGAGCTTCCGAGTTCAAATCCCACGGGGGTAGGGTATGTATGCCTTGTTTGTAGTACAATTAGGTGCCTTCCCCAAAAGGTATTGGGTAGTTTCATATTGTTGTGCCTCCCTCAAGAAGTACATGGTAGTCCCATATTGCTGTCACCATATATAAACCCAAAAACTCATGGGCTATGCCTCCTCCAAGAAATATAGGGTAGTCCCATAGTGCTGTCACCATATGTAAACCCAAAAACACATGGCTCGTATCGTGAACTATAAAAGGATCTTTCCTCTGCAACACTTTTGGAAGCTTTACAACTTTGATTCTTTTTTCCAGCTCTCTATGCTTATGATAGATCACAGAGTATATACTTTTGGATTTGATTGTGTGAATTTTTTGTATCAATATTTTGGACCATACATCATCAACATGTTAGAGAGTATAAAAAGACTAGAAGTTCAGACACAACAATAGTTATATATTATGGAGTGTAGAAATCTACTAACATTTTAAAAAACAAAAATTAAGAATTTCTTGTTTTAGAGAGAGAAACAATGAGAAGAACAAGTTTAGTTTTTGTTTTTTTTGTTTTAAGCATTTCTCCTTTTGTAAAATATAAGTAATTAGTAAAATAATAATTTTTTTAGGTTTTCAAGTGTTTCTTCTTTTAAAAAACAGAAACAATTTCCACATTCTACATTGCTCTACATCATTTTTGAAAGTGTTACAATTGTTATGTTTAGATTTCATTTCATAATTCTTCGTATGAAGATTTTGAATCACATAATCTTTATGATGTTCAAAAGCATAAAAAGATTAAAATTTCACACAGTCAAATGTGCACAATGGATTATGAAAAACTATTACCAATAATTTTGAAAGTTCTTTTATTGTTTTAGAATTTTAAGGATTTCTTTCTGAAAAATAGACTACTGTTTCTTTTCAATTTGATTGGGTGGACTTTTTGTATAAATGTTTCAAATACATTACAAATCTATCATTAGGATGTGAGGGCCTATAAAAAGATAAAAAGTACATAAGATCAAATCTACATGAAGCAATATTAATTTCTCATAGATTGTCAAAATCTATTAACCTTAATATTAAAAGCACATTTATTTTTTATGATTTTTAAGAATTTATTTTAGAAAACAGAAGCAATTTCCTCATTCTTTATTGCTTTAAAGTCATTTTTGAGACATTATACTTGCTGGTTTTGGATTTGATGGTATCAATTTCTGATTTCATTAAATGTTGATCTGATAAAAAGAATCACAATCAAACTTAGAAACACCAATAATAATGCCTCTTTTATTTTAGAAATCTACTAACTTGAAAGGGCTTTTATTTTTAGGGTTTTAAGCGTTTCTTCTTTTTTGAAAACAGAAGCAATCCGAAAAACAAGAAGACCAAGACAGAGCGATCGATCAGATATGCCTTCAAGACAAGATCAAAATTGGACATTCTGGAAGATGGGTATAAGTGGCGAAAGTATGGGAAAAAAATTGTTAAGAACAGTCCAAACCCAAGGTGCGTGTCAAAACAGCTTTCTTGACCTTTCAGTATTTCTCAAAAGCTGCATGTCCTGAGTACGGTTACTGATTAAACACTTGCTGCAGGAATTATTACCGTTGCTCGTACAACAATTGTAATGTGAAAAAAAGAATTGAACGGGATGCACAAGATAACGGAGTAGTGATCACAACGTACGAGGGAAAGCACAATCACGAAAGTCCCACGATAGTTTATTACATTGGGAAACCTTCCATAGTTGTACCACAGCAGGCTTCGTGTTTGGAGCATTTCCCTTCTTTGCTCTCTTACACCCCACACGGCCAAACGGATTTCATGTTTTTCAATAGCACTTAGCCCTACCGTGATTTGTGGCGGTTTAGTTCCACCCTAATTACCACTGTAAATGTAAAGCAAACATCTTACTAGTACTAGTACTACTGATCTGTTTTCTCTTCCCCCTTTTCCTGGTTATCCAAGCCTCTGGCCAGGAATATGGATACTGTATGGAAAATTATCATATATTAAATTAAAGTTTTCGTCATTAAATGATTCTTGTTGCTTCTCCCTCTTGATTTTCCGTGTGGATACACAGTTATTGGGTATGACTTGCTTATAATATTAATTTCGAAGACTGGTTCAATGTCAGGGAAGAATAAGGGTAACAATGTGTTATCTTTAGACAAGAACGTTAAATTTTAAGGTCATGAATTTGTTCTATTGCTACCATAAGAAGAAATCGGCTGCAGAGATTGCAAATCTGGATAAGGTATCTAGATGTAGACAAGGGGGTGTTTATGTGATACGTAACTAAAAGGATTATATTAACTTTTTTTCTTTTTTAATTAGATTAAGAGGGAAAGTTTTTTATTTTGATTATAAAGTAGATCAGTATACGAAATTTATGTTACTCTTTATCTTATTGAAGTGCTTTTAAAGAATGCAACTAATATTACGAGTCTTTTTTGTTGCTTATATGTTTTGATTCAGTCAATCGGGAGAGGGCCCAAGCCGAACAAGCAAAATAACATCAAGTCTTAGAGACTGTTTGAAAGGAATTCACAAGCAGTGAATTCAACTAGAAATCTAAACTAAGCAACAAGCAAAAGATCTAGAACCAAAAAACCAGCAAACAAAACCAATCACACGAATTAAATAGGGGGGAGATTAATCCCGTTCTAGTCTTCATTAAGCTCCTTGAGTTTGTCCAGAAAACAAGTCCTCTTGGGAGGATGCACAACAACATCAAAAGAGGTCCTTTCTTTGCCTAAGAGAGTAGCCACATGAAGATTATTCTCCATCTTCCTTCACTTGGTTCTCCTTTCTTTCAGCTTGTCCTATAGAGTGGTGAAAGATTGGGTCATCTTCTTTATCATTTGTTTGCTGAAAGTAACCAAATCCTATAACTTTTTGTTGACCTATGATTGATTAGCTTTTACATTAGCCAAAGCACTGACCATTTCCTGTTTCTCATCCTCCAATGGAATGAGGGTTTTGAGTTCTTGGATCTAGTCTTCCATGATCTCCCATTTGTCTAGTTTCTACACCAAATCTTTGACCACTCCCCAAACACTGTCATCCCCCTAGTCAATCAGGACAAGGCCCTAACTGAACAAGAAAAATAAAATCAAGTCTTAGAGACTGTTTGAAAGGAATTTAGAAACAAGGAATTTAGAAAAATAATTTCTCTTGGGTGGACACACAACATCATCAGAAGAGGTCCCTTCTTTGCTAGAGAGAGTAGCCACCTAAAGATTATCCTCCTTCTTCCTTCACTTGGCTCTCCTTTCTTCCATCTTGTCCTATAGAGTGGTGAAAGATTGGGTCATCTTCTCTATCATTTGTTTGATGAAGGAAACCAAATCTTGTAATGTTTTGTTGACCTGTGATTGATTAAATTTCACATTAGCCAAAGCACTGAGCATTTCTTGTTTCTCCTCCGCCAAGGAAATGAAAGTTTTGAGTTCTCAGATTTGGTCTTCCATGATCTCGTAGTTTTCCAATTTCTACACCAAATCTTCCATCACTCCCCAAACACTTTCATGCCCCTTGTTGTGGGTCCAATCCCCTTCCTTAGCTTTGGCCTCAATCATGGATTCAAGTTTGTTGATCTTTTTCTAACAGTTTGTAATTGCGCTATTAGCCACTTGAATGATAGCATTTTTTTTGTTGTAGAGGATGCATAATTCATCCACCTTTTTCCTAATCTAACCTAAATCAAAATGCTCAACAAAAGGGGTAGCCTTAATGGAAACTAGAGGGGGAATATTATGTGGGACCTTGGGATCACTAGGATACTCCCGAGAGATAGAAACAAGGGACATGAGGTTGTGGGACAGACTAGGGGATTTTTTAGTAGTATTTTTTTTGGTCCATTTGGACCTAGTTGACTATAAGGAGGAATCCTCAAACACTACCATCATTTTCTCTTCAGTATTCTCAATACTAAGGGCCTTATACTTAACTTTTCTTAGGGGATTAACCCTAGTGGACCTGAGAGATGGGAAAATCTTAACATATGGAAAGACAAGATTGTTGTTGAGATTATTGATATCCACAATGAGACAAGGATTAGGACCAACCTGAGGGGTCAGAGCCAACTGAAAAGTAGAATTAAACTGAGAATAAGCCATTGGTGTAGAGGAGAGACCCCACTACTTTTGGATTTCAAAACCAACTAAGTCAAGGACAAAAAGATCAAGAAATTTAACTTAATATTATGACATAAGTGATTAAGCGTGGGGAAAATTTAAGAAAGGAATTTCTTTAACCTACCTTCGAGCATGATGAACTTAATCAACACCATAGCCACATCCTTCCACTCACCTAGTAATGCCTCTCTGTTGTACCCATTCGGAGATTAAGGAATACTTAGGGCTAAGAAACCTCTTAATATCCTACTTGTAGTGAGCATTTGATTTTCTAAGCATGGACTTTCCTTCATCAATCAAACTCATAGCTGCTGCAATAGTCTCCATAGAGACAAAAAATGAAACCCCATTAATTACCACCTTCTCATTATCCCAGGAATCAAATAATTTCATGGACAACTCCTACTTAAATCCTTTCATCTCCTCAACATAATAGTCTACATGCCCAATCTATAAAATAGGTCAGAGGATGGATTTGTTCTTGAATTCTTTGCAAGTATCAGGTTCAGTATGAATTAGGTCACCCCCCATTGTAGCACCAGTAACAACAAAATAGAGAAGAATGGAGTGAGATAAATAAATGAGGAATATGAGAAAAGCCATGACATTTATCTCAAATCTTGCAAACCAAGGATAATGATTATTTCCAATGGTATTAAAATCCTTGGAGGAAATGTACTAATATTTGAGAGAGTGGCAATATCCTCATGTGCTGAGTGAGGTAAGTCTTGGGTGGAAAATCAAATTTGATAGATTCCATAAAATGACCTATCACAACTAGCCTATAAGCTACCCCATTAGCTTCGCAAAAAATGTGCTAGTATCTAAAACCATCCACTATGTCTAGTAAGATTTTACTTTTCATTATGATATCTTTAGTTTCCTAGTCCAAGGAACTATCAACCATCAACATCATAATTTTATTAAGGGCATCACCCTCAATTATAATATTTTTGTAACCCTGAGTAATTTCCATCTCAATGCCATGGAAAGCTACCACAACCTTTGCCATGTAACCCACTAACATCATTATTATATTGTTGCCTATATATGAGGGCTTAATTTGATTAGTATAATCATATAATACAAGGGATTATTTTAAACTACAATAGTCTTTAAAAAGATAAAATTTCTTAATGTTTTAAATTATATTAACAATGGAAATATACACAATATAGATTGTATATAAAAATTGAAGAATTATATTGCATTAAATTAATAAATTTGTATTAATCTATTATGTATAATTTTTAGGAGGAAACTTCATACAAAAAATATCACTACGATATGATCTAAGGATATGTTATGAAATGTATGAATAATATTTATTCTAGTTATATTTAATCTAACTAATATTTATCAAGCAAGGTTTGAGAAATAATTGAGTAGATGACATGAAAAGTGCATGCACCAATAATACTTGTGAAATAAAGGAATTATTGGGACTTATAGTTCTTGACATCCGTCTCCTTGAAAAGTTCATCCTTTTAAGTTAAAGGGTTAGAAAATGGATGAACTTGATCAATTGAAGATTGTTTCATCATTTGATAACAACTCATTTGTGGGTTCTATTTAAGGATTTAAAGAATTTTGTGTTCCACACAGATTCCACTATGCATCAAATTGATTAGAGATAAAAAAGGATGCAAGGAATAAGAGATGATTTGGTGTTTCCTTATAAATTAGTTCATATAGATTTATTTTTAATGGTTGTGTTATGCAAAGTGTTGGACTGCTTAAAATGTCATAAATTGCACAAAAGTGATAACATTCCTCTTGATTATGTTTTATTAAACTTTAGGAAATCTTATTTTATTTTTTGTCTCCTTGCTCTATTTATTATTTATGTTAGCATTTGGAAATTTTTGGTGTTAGCATAGTGCAATTAGATCATTTTATATCATTATTACTATATTTTTATTATGAATCAATCATGCATGCATTTACTCCTATACATTTCAAAATCCTCATTGTGTAACATTTTTATTTCTTTATTTAGTTTTTAGTTATTTTTAGTGTGCAACTATGCTATTATGATTAGAAATTTCTTATTGACTATTTTGTATCATCTAAACATGTATTTCAACTATCTAATAACATGATGAATTTTTTCTCCATAGTCAATATGCTATTAGAGCCACCTCTTTTTCATATTTGTTAACTCAATGAGTGGGAGCATTTTTTCTCTAATCAGTAGGCATCTCTTCCATATAGGTTGAGGTAACCTATGAGAGGTCATTGAAGGGTTTTTAAGATAATTAAGGTTTCTTACAATTCCTTACTAATGCTCTACCTTGATTACATATAAATATGAGTGATTTCTAGTCAACTTATATATAGAGTGGAATGTATTGAAAATGAACATGCCATATCATTCAGTGAATGTATCCACTGATGAAATCACAAATCTCCATGATGTGTTTCCATTTTTCTTTTTTCAAATTTCTCTAATTTTTACTTAAGAGTAGTGCTAGTGTAATTACTGATAAAGTCAAATTAGCTATGTTTATCTTTTCCTACTCAAACTCCCATTCATACTACTTAATTTTGAAATGACATAACTTTTAACTTTCTTCCTCACCTCATATATATTGGTTGTGAAGGCTAGTTGCTTGAATACAATGTTACTAATGGTTGTCGATATATGATATACACAGGGCATATATCAGTTTGGACATTATAGTTCTATAATACTCTATAATGATATGGTCAATTGCATTCATTCCAATTGAAAAATATGCAAGAACCTAGGCATCAATACCCTACACATAGAATTTCATTAAGTTTTTTTTACCTAAATTATTAAAGACTATTGAGAATTAATGGTGTCAAAAATGGTATCAAGATCAACAAGAAAGGCTTAAATGTTAGAATCAAATTTACAATACTTTATATTGAGCTATTTTAGTTAGCACAAGAGGCACATGATTGCCTAGAAACTAATGAGTGCTTATTACTAAGCACCATGTAACTAGCCAACCCCGTGCTTATGGGCTTGTGGGGTACTGATTTAATGCATCTACATTTAGGAAAAAATAATATATGTTATTGCAATTAGTAAATGGATTGGACATGTATGATCAATGAAAATATTGCTAAATTATGGCATGACCAAAGGGCTTGATATAAAAATTGAGAAATTGTAGGTAAAGTTGTCAAATATAACCTTTTGTTGTTCCAATATTTTATTAATACTTGGTCACCCTATTTAATGTGTATGACTATGTATGTAGAATCATCAATCATGTAGACAAATGTAGTACGACCATCTAAACTTGTATCAATGAAGTTAGACATTGGTGGCCAATAACATTAGTGCTAAATGTAAATAATTTAAGCATTTGATTACTAATCATATTAGATCATCATATAATTAAAATAAAAGTACAAGATCAAAGATAAAATAAAAGACATAAGCAAAAATTACAATATTCAAAATATTTTTATACAAATATAAATGACATTGACCACCATAAAATATAAAGAAAATAATTACAATCATAATATATAAACATAATTATGTACAAGATATCAAAAGAAGCTAACTCATTCATATACCAATATAAATATTGTATCATAAATAAGAACTAATACATCAAACCAGTTATACAAGAGAGTTATCAAATGGAAAATTACATATGAACCCTCAATAACTCGAAAATAACTAGAATCTCGTCTAAGTCACAATAGGCTGAAATGGAGAAGTGAAACGTTGAATTGGGCATTCTATATGAGCTATCATTAAACCCCCATAGTTCAAAAAGACCAAGGGTATATTGTGCAACTCACATTTGGCTGAAATAGAGAAAATAAACGTCGAGTGGGCCATTAGACATGGGCTATTATCAACCCTCATTCCTTCGTGCCTAGAAAATCTCCCTTCACATTTTTATCTTTGGACTATAGACAAACAAAAAACCAGAGAGACATGACTGTGGGGCCATTAAAGTGGATTAGGGTTTAAAACGGATCTTGTAATGACATCGTGTCCTACGCTTCGAAGGGAATCAAATTCTCTAAATGAGTGAAGAGCACGTTAGGTCTATACAAGGTTGATAGATGCAGGGCGGCTGCTTTACACATGTCCTATTTCCAACGAAATTTCGCGCTGGCTCGAAAACTTTGAAAAGACAACAAAAAATAGACATTTGTTGATTCCAGGAAATCAAACTGCGCATTTGCAGTCAAGCTGAATTGTTGCCCTCATTGGAAATTCCAAGTCAAGTCGCGCACCACCGTCCATTCCCTTCTTCACCCAATTGCTTATATTATATTTCTTATGTGGTCTAGTTCAATGGTTTTTATTTCCCTTGTTTCACACTAGCTGCCCACCAATCTTAGGCAAACCAATGGACGGAATCCTCTAAAAGATCTGGCTTTGTTTTACTGAATGATAAAATAATGGCCAATTCATCTGACATTTCGATCTTCAAACTTGACAAACCAACACTATTTCCTCAAGCAATCTTGTAACGATCTTACTACAAATTTCCTTTGATCCGGAAAGAAGTTTTCTTATTATGTCTAACTGTTAGGATCCGTTTCATTCATTGCATGTCGTCTTGCATGGCAGAAGGATGGAAGGGAAGAAAACTGAGAAGAATTCTCAAGGAGCTGCTAGATATGCGTTTAAGACCCGATCCGAAGTAGACAGTTTGGATGATGGGTACAATTGGCGAAAGTATGGGAAGAAGATTGTCAATAGCAACCCTAATCCCAGGTACGTTTCTCATTAACGTCTACATAGTTTTTTTTTAGTAAAAGCTCTTTTCATATCGCGAGCACTTCCATTAGTTATGTGCAGGAATTATTATAAATGCTCAAATAGCAGTTGTAATATTCAGAAAAGAGCCGAAGAGATGCGCATGGTATGGGAATAGTGATCACCACATACGAGGGAAAACACAATCACGAAAGTTCAGTCATCTATTTTATTGGAAATCCTTCAATAGTTATACCACCTACTGCTTGATCTTTTGAAAATCCTTCTCCTTCGCTTGCTCTACTTGGACACTAATGGTTGGCAATAATGTAGACGGTACAAAATGATCTCAAAGTATAAACATGTATATGTCAGATATAGGGATTGTAGATAGAGAACAACAGAAAACCGTGATCATTTTTTAAAGAACTTGCTGTTATAAAGAGTAGAGGTATATTCATTAAAAAAACGAGTAGAGGCATATGGATTAGACAGGTATATCCATTAGAAAAAACAGTAGAGGTATATGGATTAGTGTCATAACGCAAAATGCATATTTTAATCTTAATTCGAATTGAATAAATATCTACTGATGGGATAATTATAGGTAGTTGAACTGAGAGTAAGTTAATGAGAGTGGTGTAATAAAGGAGGGGAACATATATTTGAATAACTCACCGATCAAGCTATCTGAGTGGCAGAAAAGACTCATCGGTAGAGGTTAAATCAGAAGAGAAATTAAATATTTAGTGGGTGAGAAATTGCAGGGGAACAAACAGGAAAAAAAACATACACAAAGAAACTGGGGAGAGATTATTCGTAGGATGGAATTAGGATCCTGAATTTAGAAGTTTGAAAGGACTCTCTAAACTTCACCGAAACTTTCAGGTTTTCTTTTATTTGATATTCGATTTGATTTTTCTACTGAAAGAAATGGTTTGTCTTTGTGTGAATTATACTGGGATAGGCCAATAAAGAAAACGTTATTAAAAGCATTTGAACCTTGATCTCCACGTCAAACCTTCTTATTTTCTTTTATATATATATTTTCATCCTCTTAAGATTCCTTGTTCAAATTTTACAAATTTACTTGGACTTGTCGTAATGATGGTCTAAGAGAGATCTTTCTTGTTATCTTCTCTTCCAGCGTTCACTGTCTGCAATATTAGTTTTAATCTTCCACTGTGAGGTTTTCCATTTACTATTGGTATACTTTTCTATGAGGTGTGGCCGTTCAGCTTCATTCACAGATCTGATTTCCTTGTTTTTTATTATTATCCAATCTCAATATTAGCGTTTTACTGAATTAGAGGCTCCGTGTTTTGTTTGTTCATTGTTTTTAAAAGTCATGAAGAAGATTTAATAGATGCCGAATCAAAAGAGGCGTTTCCTGCCTAAAACATTCCAGTCAAATAATAGACTAAGACCAGTCCATGGTAATATATATAGGCCATTTAAGAATTTATCAAGGTACAGAACACAAAGACTTTAAAGAGATCAACACCGTAATTTTTACAGCCAAATGGAACAATAGTCGACATATTTACAGTATTAATTCAAAGCATAGAATTCCTAAAATGGTGGTAAGATCTTGGGATTGTCATGATCTATGCAGAAGAGTAAAGAGTCATATAAATGTCAGTGCGCAAGATAAACAAGAAACACCCTCCTACAAGTTCCATATTTCGTCTCTTAATGTTACCCAATACAAAGTGAATATTTATACTAATTTAGTTTCTTGGTTCATAAAAATTATAAAGACCTATTTAAAAGAAAAACATAACATAAACAATGATTTCGAATAGTATTCTCAGAAAACATAAGGAATAGAGGAAGTCGAACAAGGCTTTTATTCTTTCAAACACGCCAAACTACAGCATGCATTAAAACAAGCATTCCTGCTACCAATCCATTTTTTTTTAAAGAGACAATTTCACACGAAAATAGAGAACTATTTAGTGTGTCTAAAATAAGATGAAATAATAGCAACATAGTATGTTATAGAATTGTACTTTTATTGATAAATATGCTGGTATAAATTTACAGGTATGTATATGCTGATACCTGTGTCAAAATAAAATATTTTATACGCACTCCAACTAGAAATGAATGACAAATTTTATTACTCGAAATGTTATGGCCCTTTGCATGCATGCAACCGCACCCTATAGAATTTTAGGGCATGCCCTACTATTCTAAGGCAGTCGCCACGGGCCATGGACCTCAAATTATATGGCCGCTCGACCAGTAGACTCAATGAGACCCGTTTGCCTAGACATGTCTTTGCTTCTTTCCCCTCTCTTCGCCATCCATATCTGCATCGACAAACATGAATCAATGGAGACAGATATTCCCGCTGTTGTGCCTGAGACCCACTACTATCTCAAAGGCCAACTCGACCAGAAGAGAAGAATGGAGATAGCGCCCACGACTCTGCATGCAAACTCATCAATAGCGTTTGGAAGTCATTTTGAAAACCAGAGTAAGGATCTGTTTTCCATGTGGAAGTAAAAGCTATTTAAATCAAATTAGATTTCTATTATTATCATCAAATCACTTGCTGAGACTAGTGGAAGATTATTAAATTTCACCTCGCATGTATGGTATCTTGTCAAATATTTCCTGTAATTAATTAAATCATAATTTTTGGAAAGATGACTGTAAAGAAATTTGATAATTTTATTCTCTTTTAAAGCTGAATTCCTTGTCAAATTTTTAAAATTCTGAATGTTGCATTTATGTCTGAATGTTTTCTTAAAATTCTAAGTGTATTGGAGATTGAGATAGGCTATTGATAAAATTATGGTTATATCTCTTGTAAAAAGCATAATGTGGCTGAAAGAGTATCTTTAAGACAATTCATATGGACGTGATAGCATTCAACTGAAATTGGAGGATGATGGCTTGAATGGGAATGACTGTGTTTATTTGCTTGTATGAATATGTGGTTATCATTGATTCCTTAGTAATACACATGACCATAAACTTTGATTTGGTGACTTAATTTCCTATACATGTTGATGCATTGGAGGGAAGCTCAAAAGTTCAATTGTAGGAATGTTTTGATTTCTTTATGTGGAATTAACATGGCTATTTGATATGATGAAATTTCTTTAATAATCCAAGAGAGTATCTTATTGAAAGAGGGAGAAAAAAGTTTCATTAAATATCTGCAATAAAGTGAATAATGATTGTTTATTTGTTATGATTGAGAATTGCATAGACTACTAGTACATAGATGTATGCTTGAGTGTGCTTAGTATTTGGGGAAATTTTGTGTTACTCCTACTATAAAAAATAAAAGAGGTAAAAGTCAAATACTACTGAGTAGATATATGGAGGAAAGCTTAGACATGTGAATTCATTAGATCTATTTATGATGTATTGTTAATCATTTGTTATATGTTTATGTTTCTTGAAAATATTGAATTTTCATGTACAACTTGAAGTGGTGTGTGTGTGTGTGCATTCTTGGGTTTTCTCCATGTAATATGATGAATTCAAGTTATACTTACCATTTGAACCAAAATAATTAAGTGTGGAACTATGATCCTGACAAGTTTTATAGTTAAAAGAAGGGTTTCACTTTTGGTTCCTATATGTATGTTGAATGGACCAATGAATTGTGATGTACTATGCATTAAATGAGAATCTTTGTACAATATTTTTCATATGTGAAATGGAATAAATTTTACAAGGAATGCTTTTGGGAGTCTACGATATGTATATTTAAAATTGAATCTAGATGTATCATATAGCACATATTCCATTACTCCATCAGTTTTACTTGATTAGTCTTCTTCTAGCTGGGCTGGGTATCTTTCATGTCAAGAAAGATTCCAGGGAAGCATAACTACTTCGTTGTAGGGTGGAAACAAACTTCCACAATATTCTCGCCCTTGATGGTTTGTGTGAACAGGTGGTCCTAGCTTCTTTCATGAAGGAATTTCTTTATAGTGCTTATGCTCCTCTGTACTCATCGTGGTGGTATTGGTAATTTTTTTATTTACTTTTGTCATTAATATGGAAGTTCTTATTTGATCTAATTTTAATCTTATATTGATTTGATTCAATGGTTGGTCATTATCTTTTTGAGTTGTTATTTAAACAAGTTGGTCGGAACCTTTATATCGAGTCAATGTAACATCTATTATTGTGATCATGTTAGGACATTTGACAGGTAGTCAACATTCCACTTTTCTTGGACACAGAGGTATTCCCTATCTTTTTGACATTTTTGGTGGTAATTGTACTTCTTTTATTCCTATATTATAGGGAATATATTTATATCTTGTCGACTTATGCATTCAACCTTTAACTTGTTGACAGACTCCTTAGTTTTTATTATTTTGGCTGATGTGGCATGTGTGTCGGAAGGTTTGTCTATTATAATTAGACAAGTATATCCACTAAAAAAGGAGTAGAGGTATATGGATAAGACTTCTTCAATCATATTATAGATTAAAGATTTGTTTCTTGAAACAAGTCTAAATAAATTAGGCTTTTATAGACTAAAATAGGATCGAAGAAATTATTAGTAATTTAGCATTGATTAATTAACTCACTTTAACAAAGATCTTAGAGTAGTTCCTAGTTTAATACAACTATAGTTTTCTCAATGCACAATTATATATTTTTATCTTCGCTTATTGAATGTGTCAATATTCATATTTTCTGTACTGCAAAACTTTGATACTAACTTTTTCCTTTTTCTTGTTGATAAAATGGTGTTAAGAATTTCTACATATTTTTGTTCTCACATAGAATTTGCTTTTTATTTTTATTTTTTTTAAAGAGTTATAAAATTTGAACTATCACAATATATAAGAGTATGTTGTATGGAATATTTGAAAATTTTAAATAACCTTTTAATCATTTTTTATATTGTTCTTATATTTATTTAAAATAATCAAGAAACACATAAAATAAGAAAAGGGTCCAATTAAATATTGTACAACCCAAATATGAATTAAAAAATAGAAAAGAAATTCATTTTTAAATAAAATGATTTATCATATAAAATCTTTTATTGAAAGCTATAATTTTGATTTAAAGTACTTCTATTAAAAACTGTCGTGCCCATAAAATTTACATGCAAAAACACACCATTTTTTTTTTTAGGTTATAAGTTTAAGTTTTAGGTTTAAAGTTGTCATAAGTTGAATGGTTAAAACTATGAGTGAGAAGGTTAACTGTTGATTGAAGGAATACATGGTGAGGGTTAATGGTCATGCTCACTTAAACCAAGTTGAAAAGCCCAACACTTATGGGGTTAACTAACCTAATCCTAGTCATAACCCAATAAATTTATTGTTTACTATACATAAGAACATTAATAAAATTTAATGAATTTAAATATATTTTCTTTAAATTTTAGACCTACCTTTAGTTTAAACTTTGGTTAAAATATAAATAAAACTATAGTTAATAAAGTGTTCCATATAATAATAATCTATTCCAATAATAATTCTCTAAGCCATGTACCCTTAATTGGAATTAGCCAAAAATTAACTAAATTCTTTAAAAAATCTTCTTTGATAAAAAGGTTTCTTTAATAGTCTCAACATGTTAAAAGACCAAACTCCAAATGTCATTAATTAATTAGGTTCTTTTTTTTTTTTTGAATAAAATTAATACTACAATAATAAATAAATAATTCTTCCATTAAGATTTAAATATAGAAATAATCGAAATAGTGTAAAATTTTCCTACAATAAATCAATCACTTATTTTACATTATGCTAAAATAATTTATTTGCAAAAGAACCCCAGCAAAACATTTCTTAATTTACTATGCATAAATAAAACATTCACATCTAAAAATTAATTAGATACACCAAGTTATTTAAATAACATATAAAAGGTTTAGGAGGGAAAAATAAGTGAGGGGAAAGATATTTTATTTAAGTGGGTTTGACTTTTTTTTCTCCCTACAACCCTAACCCTAATCCCGAAATTAAGATTAGTGGGAAAATTGAGAAAAGACAAAAAGTCCTAAAAACTTCATTTTTCTCCTCTCAAAGCCTCTCCTATCCATACCCTAGTTGTATGGCCCTTTTTTTTTGGTGTTACTTGCAAGTTAATGGAGATTGGAGATTTTGCACAAAAGATGAAGAAAAATGGGCTTGTACCCATTTATGTATATACGTATATACACCATTCTGGTGCATATCCATGTATACATATATGTATATAAACCCCTTGAACGAAGCTCAAGCTTGCTGGAAAAATCTAGAGAAGTGGTAAAACCCCCTTTTTTTTTACCATTTTATTCTTTGGGATTTATAGGTTCATATATTCTTTTTTTTGCTAGTGATGAATGTTGTTGTTTTATTTTGTTTTAATTTTTTTTGTTATTAAAAAAAAAATACAATGGGCGGGGGGAGAGTTGTGGCTCTACCCGTGCCCCAAGGCTGAAGCCAACGGTCATGTCTATGACCATGTCACAATCGGTCGTGGCTAGCTATGACATGGCCACAGTCGTGGCTGAATAGCCACGACTGTGCCGTAAAGGGGGCACCCTCCAACACTAACCTGTGGGTTAGGGTTTGGGCGGTGGCCCCCCAAAATTTTTAAATATTTTTTTTTTTAAATTATTTTTTTAAAATTTTTTTATTTATAAATAAATAAAACTACGAAATAGCAGTATTGCTAAATATATATATATATATATATATATATATATATATATATATATATATATATATATATATATATATATATATATATATATATATATATATATATATATATATATATATATATATATATATATATATATATATATATATATATATATATATATATATATATATATATATATATATATATATATATATATTGATTTAGTAAAACCAAATAAAGATATTCTCTTTTTTTAAACAACATCTACTCTTTTTTTCTTATAGTTTATTTATTTTCTTTATTAATCTATATTCAATTATATATATGTTTTGTTTTTTTTTTGCTTAAAATAAAAACATGATACATGCTATAAATAGATTTTTATTTTATAGATAGATAGATAGATAGATAGATAGATAAATAAATAATATATACATTTTGAAAGAAAGAATAGATTTATGTAACAAGATATACCAAGTGTATTGTTGTCCTCAAATAGAATGTATATTCTTTCTTTTTAAAAGGACTACTTAAAAATATGCAACTTCAACTTTCTCATAATATAACAAAAAGATAACTAAAATAGATCAGCATTTTATAAGAACATTCTAATTTTTTTTTTGAAACTCTAACAATATTTTAAAAAAAAACAAGATTAAAATTTCATTTTTTTTTTTTAAAGAACATTTATAGGGGTAAAGAACAAGATGATGTTTATGCACTATTTTATCTCCCCTATAGTAAGAAAATTATTCCCTTACAACCTCATTTTATAGACATAATTTTTCCTTTCATTTACAACAATTAATAAGGGAAAAATATCTTCTTCTTTTTTTTCAATAGCAAAGTAACAACTTAGAATTCTTTTTTTTACATAGTTATTCCAAAAGAAATACTATACAACCTCCCAAACTAGGGAACTCTTTAGGAAGTTCTCTTCTACAAAAGGGATGCTTTTGTCCTTATAACAATGCTAAACATGGTGATGAAAAGGTCATTCGAAGCTTCACTTCAAGATGCAAACTCTCCAATACCTGTAAATGAAAATAAATAGACCATGGGATGCTCACCTCCCAACCTAGGCTTCTAAGAAGCCACCCCCGAGCTTGGGGGAACCATCACATAGACAGGGATACACTCAAACTCAATCCAAAATTTAGCAACACAAATGTAAAGATCAACACATAACTCCCTCCCAGTGATTTTCACATGGGTCACACAAAACCCATTATTGGGGTGAAGGTGGACCAAATACTCAATGGGGAGATGGCCAAATCCATAAAATTCAACACAAGCCTTCACAAGGCATGAAACAACACATAGAATCCACTTCCATACCCAAAACTCAACCATAATCCTTATGACCCCCATAGAAATGGCATCAAGGAGCTCATACTCCATGATTTCTCCTTCTCCTCCTTGAGGAGAGACTCTACACCCATGAGCTTTCCTAAAATCCCTTCACCCCCAAGGCTTCTCTTCCCTCCCAAGGGTGAGTGTGGCCTTGAGAACTCCCTTACATAAAGAAGAAGAAGCAAGCAACACAACACAAAGAAAAATACCTTACTACAATGGAGATGAAAGCATAACAACATAAACATTTTAAAAAGAATAAGATTACTATATTTCTTATATGAGCACTTTCATCATGCATACTTCAATAAGAAATGAATAGAGAGCCACCAACCGAGGTCCAAGCTTATGGAAGAAATTTGATGAAGAGCCTCCTATTTTCCTAAGTCTCCTTCCTCCAAAATAGCAAGGTCTCTAAGTCTAGAGAGTGGGTGTTCAAACTCTTCCAAAAGAAGAGTCCCCTCTAAAAGGGCCTCCACACAATCTCCTGGGGATAATATTTCATTCCCATTGGGTGGTCTTCCCTAAGTCTCTTACAAGGTATCCAATTTTGATCTTTTATAAAGGTAAGCTAAAAAGGTGGGATAAGGACTACCTTTCTAATGGGTGGTGGTCTTAGCAAAACATGGTCCCAAAAGTTGATTTTCGGCCATCTTGGAAAACCAACTTTTGGATGGGTCATTTGGTCAACTAAGGGTTATCCTATGGTGAAAAATGATCCTTACCCATAGGTATATCAAGTGGGCTAACTAAAAATGGCCTAAACACTCCCCTAGGCACCTTTTTAACCCCCTAAAAGTGCATGCTAAGTTCAAATTTGAAATTCATAGATAAGACACTACCTCAAGCTCCCTAACCAAGGAATTTGTCATGGGGATCCTCAAGGTACTTTCCTAGGTTGATGGGCATCCAATACCCAAGTGGACATGTCATGGCCATAAGTACACACACAAGTTTCAAGTGACACAACAAGAATGACACATCACAAGTCATGTGGCATATCCGCTTGGGCATACTCACAAATAAATTACATTACAATTTAACATATTAATTAAATACATTCATGCACATTACATTCACAAATAAAATACGATACAATGA
This sequence comes from Chamaecyparis obtusa, assembly GCA_027943335.1. Classification (NCBI taxonomy): domain Eukaryota; kingdom Viridiplantae; phylum Streptophyta; class Pinopsida; order Cupressales; family Cupressaceae; genus Chamaecyparis; species Chamaecyparis obtusa. The sequence goes on along the minus strand of BSBK01009901.1, from coordinate 99,158 downwards.
GGTTTTTTCCTCTCATTAGAAGAAACCTTAGCCTGAATTTATTTTCACATAGGTCTATGATTTGGTTCCCCAAATTTACCATGGTCTAATTTCCTGCACACTAAAGTTGAATATCAGTAGTCCAATGAAATATACATGTAAATTCATAACATTAATGATCAAGATAATTCATCTGCAATATCATAATTCACTTGGCATGATCATTCATCTATAACATACATACAACTCATCATGAAATATACAATTCATCACTAAATTAATTTTGTAACATAATCATTGCATATATAATTCAATTGCATATTAAACATCATCATGACATCATAATAATTCATAAAACTGAATTAATCTCACAAGTAGAATCCATAATGATATTACAGTAGTCATCAAAATAAACATAACATAATGTGCATCTAACCTCTATGGTGATAAAATCTATAGTATAAAGTGTTTGAAACTATAATGCCTCAAAATATATCATCAAATATGTCTATCTCAAATGCATAAATTAAAAGGCTATGACATGCTCAGGGTGAGGCCTCACATCCTCCCTCCGTAGGCATGAACTTCCTCTTGGAGTTCATAAAAAAGATGGGGGTGTTGCGCTTTCATTTGCACTATGTTATTTCATGATGTCGTAACCTCATCATAACAATCCTACTAGACCCTAACCTGGTCCAGCTCTCAGCCTCGAAGAGCTAGCGTCCGGTGTGCCAAAATGTAGATGGGCTCCAAAGCCAACTGACCATCTGACTCCACCTTCTAGGCATTCCAATCTATGATATGAGTCTCATAAAAAATGTACTTCCTTAACACTAACACATGAAAACCATCATGGATGCATGATAGGCTCAGTGGCAAAGCAAGACGATAGGCGATAGGACCTATCCGCTCAAGAATCTCAAAAGGACTAAAAAATTTGGGTGCAAGCTTAGATCCCTTTACAAAATGGATTGGACTCTTATGTGGTCACACTCTCAGAAAGAATCTATCCCCAACCTGATAAATACTATCCTCCCTCTTGCTATCTACATACTTCTTCTGCCTATCCTGTACCTCCTTCAGATGATGTCTAATCACAGTCACCTACTGCTCCAAATCTCACACTAACTCAAGACCTAAAGCAAATCTATCCTCTATGCAGTCCCAACTCGATGGCATCCCGCATGGTCTTCCATATAATGCATGAGAGGGAGGCATACCTAGAGAAGTGTGATGCCCATTATTGTAGGCAAACTCAACCAAATGAAGGTACTCCTCCCACCTAGTCTAATGATCCATGACATACATGTAGAACATATCTTCCAACACCTGATTTACCCTCTCTATCTGACCATTGGTCTCTAGGTGATATGCGGTGCTAAAATTGAGCTTAGTACCCAAAGTTGTCTGTAATCCTCTCTAGAAAGATGATGTGAAGAGAGAATCTCGATTAGAAATAATCTTACGAGGTATGCCATGAAGTCTAACAATATCCTACAAAAAAACTTGTGCTATTGCTGGGGCTATAAAAGTGGTTCGAATAGGTGAGAAGTGGGCTACTTTGGTCAACTTTTCAACTGTCACCATGATGGCATCATGTCATCGAGATGACATAGGGAGACCAGTGATGAAATCCATGGAAATAACATCCCACTTCCACTTTGGTATCTCATGAGGCTGAAGTAAACCATAGGGGTGATGATTCTCTATCTTAACCCTCTGACACTTAAGACATCATGCCACTATCTCAGCTATGTTATGTCTCATCCTTGGCCAATGATATAACTGCCTCAAATCAACATGCATCTTCTTGACTCTAGGATGCATTGCATAAGGGGCCCTATGAGCCTCTAGCATGATGAAAAATTCACAAATCTCTGGAGGATGGGACATAGATGCATCCTTTATGGCGTAAAAGCCCACTGGAATCTAGGGAATATCCTGAATATTTACCCTCAAGGGTACTCTGAGACTGAATAATCTTACTGACCTCCACATACCAAACATCCTCATGCAAGTGATGTAATATCCAATCTCTCAATTTTGTACCTGCAGTCATAGAGTAGGCCCCATGGCATATCCTACTCAAAGCATTGGAAACAACATTTTCCTTACCCTTGATGTAGTGAACATCAAAATTGTACTCACATAGGAATTCCATCCACCTATGTTGGCGTGCATTCAGGTTTGGCTGAGTGAAAATATATTGTAAGCTCTGATGATCTGAATTGAGCTCAAACCAATGACACAAAAGGAAATGCCACCATCTCACTAATGCATGAACCACTACAGCTAACTCAAGGCCATGAGTGGGGTAATTAAGTCCATGAGTCGTAAGTTTCCTGGACTCATATGTAATGGCTCATCCGTTCTACATAAGAACTACTCCCAAACCATCTAAGGAAGCATCTATGCATACAACAAAATCTGCTGAAGGATCAGGCATTGCTAGAATAGGAGAGCTGGTAATTTCCTTCTTGAGTTCTTGAAAGGCCCTCTCACACTTCTCGGTCCACTCAAACTTCTTTCCCTTATGCTGAAGAGAAGTGATGGGATGTGCCACTCTAGAAAAACGCTCTACAAAATGCCTGTAGTAACTTGCCAATCCCATAAAACTCCTGACCTTGATCATAGAAGTAGGTGCAGGCCAATCCATGATGGCTCTAATCTTAGATGGATCTACTGAGATTCCATGTCCTAAAATAACATGTCCAAGGTAATGAATCTTTGTCCTATAAAATGCACATTTGGACAAATTGCCATACAATTGATTATCTCTAAGACACTACAAAACCTGTCTCAAGTGCTCTTCGTGCTCCTCTTCATCCTAAGAATATATCAATATATCATCAAGGAACACTATTACAAAATTATCTAGGAAAGTGTGGAATACCCCATTCATAAGGCTCATGAAAACTAATGGAGCATTGGTGAGTCCAAAAGGTACAACTCTAAACTCATAATGCCCATATCTAGTATGGAATGCAGTCTTAGGGATATCGCTGTCAACAATCCATAACTGGTGGTAACCTGACTTAAGATCAATCTTGGAAAATAATTTAGCACCCTTAAGCTGATAAAATAAATCATCAATCATGGGGAGCGGATATCAATTCTTGATGGTAAGCTTATTAAGCTATCGGTAATCCATACATAACCACAAGGATCCATCCTTCTTCTTAACGAAGATAATGGGTGTGCCCCAAGGTGAAACACTAGGATGAATGTGACTCTTCTCCAAAAGTTCCTCTAACTAGATCTTGAGCTCATTAAGCTCATTAGTGGTCATCCTATAAGGTGCCCTCAAAATTGGAGCAACTCCTGGCATAAGATCTATGTGGAAAGCTATTGCTCTACAAGGAGGCATGCCTAGAAGCTTAGTAGGAAACACATCTACATACTTCTGAAGTATTAGATAATCATCAAGAGATGGTTCCCTTTCTCCCTCATCCTCCCTAGCACTAATAGTAATAGCAAAAAGCTAACACCCCTTCCACATGCTCCGCTTAAGCTGCATGGCTGAGATCAAATGAAGGGAAATGCCTCTCCAAATCCCGCAAATCACAATAGGTGTACCATGATCATTAAGGCACTCAATCCTCTTCTATCAATAATCTAACTTAGCTATGTGAGCATAAAGCTAATCCATGCCAAGTACTATGTCATAAGAACCAAGAGGTGTGATACGAAGATCCACAGTAGTGATGAAATCACCAATCTATACCTGGTTATCCTTCACTAAAGAGTTGACTAAAACTCTAGACCCTGATGCTAACTCCACTTCCCAACTAACTTCCTGTCTAGCTACCACCATCCTACAACGCTCCACAACAAATGGAGATATAAAAGAATCAGTAGTAATAGAATCAAACAATATGGTAACACTAATACCGATGATCATACATGCAGCCTCTATCACTATGGCCTGATGCTCGACCTGGTGGTTATCAACGACTACAAATACTCTGTGAGACTTTCCAAAGTCTCCAACTATAGGTTTCGATGCTGCCATACATTGATTGCCTATCATTTGACCTTGAGGACAATCACGAGCTAAGTGCCCCATGACACCTTATGCATAGCAAGAACCACATGTGTGATTCTAAACTCCATGTGGCCTAGAGAACTGCTATCCTCTAGTCCTACTAGAACCACTAAAACCACCTTGAGAGGACTACTAAGTCCATGATAGGGGTGCATCTGAATACTGTTGTTACTGATCCTTCATCGATCCTTATGCCTGCCACTGTTTGGGCTTAGAACCCTACCAACCCTATGGTGGTTTCTATTTCTGATTTTGTTGGGCCTGCTACTATGGGTTCTTATTAAAAGACCCTGAAGAAAGCCTTTTATTACCCTTCTAGTGACTCTTCTAGTGCCCCTACGACTGAGATGTGGAGTTATAGTTCTGAGACCTATCATGAGCATCTCTAGACTTACCCTAAATCGCTTCTGCAACCAAGGCCATCTCTATGACCTCACGAAGGGTCCCTGGAGAGGTCATGAGAACCTATCTTGATATCCAATCATTGAGTCCCTTGACAAAATGGTTGACTCACAACTTTTCATCCTTCATGTAGTCTACATAAGGTAACAACTCAAGAAAATGGATCTGAAGTCCCCTCTGCTAGAGCTCGTGGAACTCATCTATACGCCACTACCTATAGTTCTCTGATAGGTACTTGTCTCTGAACCTCTCTAGGAAGGTCTCCCAATCCATAGTGTCCATAGTAGTATTGTTCTTAAATTCTTCATGTTTCCACCATGTGGAAGCACCTCCTCTCAAAAGGTGTACTGCAAAATGGGCCTTAACGTTGCTATCATACTGACGCAACCCAAAGCACCTATCTAAACTCAAAAGCCATGCCTCAGCATTTGTGCCCTCTATAAAACCATAATACAAATGGGGTTGTAACCGTAGGAGATCTCTAATATGGTCCCCAGTATCACGGGGTGCCCTCTGAACAAATCCAGGTGGTGGTTCTAGCATGTGAATTGATTCCACCTCATGTGCCCCCTGCCCTTCATCACAATCATGTGGAGAGCTCCTAGTCCTTTCTCTGGCCTCTAATCTATGTCCCCTGGACAATTGGTGCTCAGACTAAGGAATAACTGGAGGCAACCTATCCTGTATAACCTCGATGAGGTTCTGTAAGGCTAAAAAGACCTCCTCATTAGAATTTGTTGGTGGTGGTGGTGGCTAATTTACTACCGATATCTCGGCCCTTTGTTCATCTTGCGTGCAAACCAAGGGGGCTCACCTAGTACCTTGTCCTCTATTACATCTTTGAGCTTGATGCATAAGGGGAGGCCTCCTAACAATTCAAAAGTGTTAAAGTTAGATAAGAAACATAATGGGTTTAGGTTCCAATGTTGTAACTTGTCTCTGATACCAAGTGTCATGCCCATCAAATTTACACGCAAAAACACACAATTTTTTTTTTTTTAGGTTATAAGTTTAAGTTTGAGGTTTAAAGTTGTCATAAGTTGAACAATTAAAACTATGAGCGAGAAGGTTAACTGCCAATTGAAGGAATACATGGTGAGGGTTAACGGTCATGCTCACTTAAACCAAGTTGAAAAGCCCAACACTTTTGGGGTTAACTAACCTAATCCTAGTCATAACCCAATAAATTTATTGTTTACTATACATAAGAAAATTAATTAAATTTAATAAATTTAAATATCTTTTCTTTAAACTTTAGACCTACCTTTGGTTTAAACTTTGGTTAACATATAAATAAAATTATAGTTACTAAAGTGTTCGATATAATAATAATCTATTCCAATAATAATTGTCTAAGCCATCTACCTTAATTGGAATTAGCCAAAAATTAAGTAAATTCTTTAAAAAATCTTCTTTGATAAAAAGGTTTCTTTAATAGTCTCAACATGTTAAAAGACCAAACTCCAAATGTAATTAATTAATTAGGTTCTTTTTTTTTTGAATAAAATTAATACTATAATAATAAATAAATAATTCTTCCATTAAGATTTAAATATACAAATAATCGAAATAGTGTAAAATTTTCCTACAATAAATCAATCACTTATTTTACATTATGCTAAAATAATTTATTTGCAAAAGAACCCCAACAAAACATTTCTTAATTCACTATGTATAAATAAAACATTCACATCTAAAAATTAATTAGATACACCAAGCTATTTAAATAACATATAAAAGGTTTAGGAGGGAAAAAGAGGTGAGGGGAAATATTTTTTTTTTAAAGTGGGTTTGACTTTTCTTTCTCCCTACAACCCTAACCCTAATCCCGAAATTAGGGTTAGTGGAAAAATTGAGAAAAGATAAAAAGTCCTAAAAACTTCATTTTTCTCCTCTCAAAGCCTCTCATAGCCATACCCTAGTTGTATGGCCCTTTTCTTTTTGTGTTACTTGCAGGTTAATGGAGATTGGAGATTTTGCACAAAAGATGAAGAAAAATGGGCTTGTACCCATTTATGTATATACGTAAATACACCATTCTAGTGTATATACATGTATACATATATGTATATAAACCCCTCCAACGAGGCTCAACCATGCTGGAAAAATCCGAAGAAGTGGTAAAACCCCTTATTTTTTTTAACCATTTTATTCTTTGGGATTTATAGGTTCATATATTCTTTTTTTTTGCTAGTGATGAATGTTGTTGTTTTATTTTTTTTAATTTTTTTTGTTATAAAAAATAAATAAATAAATAAATAAACATTGGGGGGGAGAGCTGCAGCTCAACCTGCGCCCCCAAGGTTGAAGCCAACGGTTACGACTGTGACTGTGTCACAGTCGGCCACAGCCCGCTGTAACATGACCACAGTCATGGCCGAACACCCACAACTATGCAGTGAAGGGGGCGCCAACCAGCACTAACATGCAGGTTAGGGTTTGGGCGATGGCCCCAAAAAAATTTTAAATATATATTTTTTTTTAAAAAAAATTTAAATTTTATTTATAAATAAATAAAACTATGAAAAATCAGTATTGCTAATATATATATATATATATATATATATATATATATATATATATATATATATATATATATATATATATATATATATATATATATATATATATATATATATATATATATTCAGATCTATACATATGTTCAAACTTGAAATTACTCTGTACATTGAATGCAAACTCTCTTCATAATATTTGCAGGTTTAAAAAAAAACATATTAAATAGTTTATTATAAAGAAAAGGAAAAAAAACTAAATATTATAATCTCTCCCACATGCAATCAAAGGGAAACATTTATGTAAGTATAGATTTTTTTTTTTGAAAGAACGAACAGATTTATGTAACAAGATATACCAAGTGTATTGTTGTCCTCAAATAGAATGTATATTCTTTCTTTTTAAAGAGACCACTTAAAAATCTGCAACTTCAACTTTCTCATAATATAACAAAAGGACAACTAAAATAAATCAGCATTTTATAAGAACATTCTGATTTTTTTTTTGAAACTGTAACAGTATTTAAAAAAAAGAAGATTAAAATACCATTTTTGTTTTGAAGAACATTTATAAGAGTAAAGAACAAGCTAATGGTTATGCACTATTTTATCTCCCCTATAGTAAGAAAATTGTTACAACCACATTTTATAGACATAATGTTTCCTCTCATTTACAACAATTAATAAGGGAAAAATATCTTCTTTTGTTTTTGAAATAGCAAACTAACAACTTAGAATTTTTGTTTTTACATAGCCGTTCCAAAAATAACACTATACAACCTCCCAAACTAGGGAACTCTTTAGGAAGTTCTCTTCTACAAAAGGGATGCTTGTGTCCTTACAACAGTACTAAACATGGTGACAAAAAAGGCCATTCAAAGCTTCACATCAAGATGCAAACTCTCCAATACCTTTAAATGAAAAAAAATAGATCATAGGATGCTCACCTCCCAACCTAGGCTTCTAAGAAGCCATCGCCAAGCTTGGGGAACCATCACATAGACAGGGATACACTCAAACTCAATCCAAAATTCAGCAACGCAAAATGTAAAGATCAACACATAACTCCCTCCCAGGGATTTTCACATGGGTCACACAAAACCCATTGTTGGGGTGAAGGTGGACCAAATACTCAATGGGGAGATGGCCAAATCCATAAAATTCAACACAAGCCTTCACAAGGCATGAAACAACACATATTATCCACTTCCATACTTATCACCCCCAAGGCATTCCAACTAAATAAAAAAATACCCTTATGACCCCCATGGAAATGGCATCAAGAATCCCATACTCCATGATTTCTCCCTCTCCTCTTTGAGGAGAGACTCTACACCCATGAGCTTTCCTAAAATCCCTTCACCCCTAAGGCTACTCTTCCCTCCCAAGGGTGAGTCTGGCCTTGAGAACTCCCTTACATAAACAAGAAGAAGCAAGCAACACAACACAAAGAAAAATATCTTACTACAATGGAGATGAAAGCATAACAACATAAACATTTTAAAAAGAACAAGATTACTATATTTCTCATATGAGCACTTTCATCATGCATACTTCAACAAGAAACGAATAAAGAGCCACCAACCTAGGTCCAAGCTTATAGAAGAAATTTGATGAAGAGCCTCCTCTTTTTCTAAGTCTCCTTTCTCCAAAATAGCAATGTCTCTAAGTCTAGAGAGTGGGTGTTCAAACTCTTCCAAAAGAAGAGTTCTCTCTAAAAGGGCCTCCACACAATCTCCTAGGGATAATATTTCATTCCCATTGGGTGGTCTTCCCTAAGTCTCTTACAAGGTTTCCAATTTTGATCTTTTACAAAGGTAAGCTAAAAAGGTCAGATAAGGACTAGCTTTCAAATGGGTGGTGGTCTTACCAAAACATGGTCCCAAAAGTTGATTTTTAGCCATCTTAGAAAACCAACTTTTGTATGGGTCATCTGGTCAACTAAGGGTTATCCTATGGTGAAAAATGACCCTTACCCAAAGGTATATCAAGTGGGCTAACTAAAAATGGCCTAAACACTCCCCTAGGCACCTTTTTAACCCCCTAAAAGTGCATGCTAAGTTCAAATTCGAAATTCATAGATAAGACACTACCTCAAGCTCCCTAACCAAGGAATTTTTCATAGGGATCCTCAAGGTATTTTCCTAGGTTGATGAGCATCCAATCCCCAAGTGAACATGTCATGGCCACAAGTACACACACAAGTGTGAAGTGACACAACAAGAATGATACATGACAAGCCATGTGGCATATTCACTTGGGCATACTCACAAATAAATTACATTACAATTTAACATATTAATTAAATACACTCATACACATTACATTCACAAATAAAATACAATACAATGAGGTTTTTGCCTCTCATTAGAAGCAACCTTTGCTTGAACTGATTTTCACATTGGTCTATGCTTTGGTTCCCCGAATTTACCATGGTCTAATTCTCTGCACACTAAAGTCCAATATCAGTAGTCCAAGGAAATATACATGTAAATTCATAACATTAATGATAAAAAAAATTCATTTGCAATATCATAATTCACCTGGCATGATCATTGATCTATAACATACATACAACTCATCACTAAATTAAGCTTGTAACATAATCATTTCATATATAATTAGATTGCAAATTAAACATCATCGTGACATCATAATCATTCATAAAACCAAATTAATCTCCCAAGTAGAATCCATAATGATATCATAGTAGTCATCAAAATAAACATAACATAATGTGCATCTAACCTCCATGGTGATAAAATCCATAATATAAAGTGTCTAAAACTATAATGCATCAAAATATATCATCAAATATGTGTATCTCAAATGCAGAAACTGAAAGGCTATGACAGGCTCGAGGTGAGGCCTCAAAAAAAGCACTCATATATGGATTGGATTTCTTTAATAATATTATGGATTGGAGATTCATTAACTAGAACAAGACTAAATAAGACTCAAATAGGTAAGGTTTTATAGACTGAAATAAGAACAAGCATCTATTAGTTGTAAATAGTCAAGTTTCTATTGCAAGAAGACTTATATTTTATATTTTTCTTGTGAAAAAAAATGGTGTTGGATTTCTACATGTCTTGCTGATATATACAATTAATGATATTATTTATAGTTATAAATCTTTAATTATCATAATATATAAGAGTCAATAGTTCTTTGACCAACTTTCTTAATAAGACTACTTCTTCCATTTCTTGCACTACGTTAATATTTATGCAAAATTTTCTAGTAAATATATGAAAATATGGAAATATGATGTTTTCATTAGTAGAGAATTCAATAGAATACTGTAATATCATGCTATACAAAAAAAATAAACAACCCAAAAAATAAAATTTGATCCAAAATATAAGATACTTTCCTTAGCAATGGGTCCACCCTAACCATGAACAAGCGTGCCACATAAGACATATTTTCTTTGTAAGCACCAATTGAGGTATAATGTAATCTAAATAGGTAGAGTGCATTAACCATTTAGAAATCAAGTGTGAATTTGTTCATTAAATGCAAAGCAATGTTCATCTACAAATCATCAGTAGTTTTATTTTCAAGCTTTCAACAAACATTCAACACCCAATCATGTTAGCAATTTCAAGAAATGACCTTTTTAAAATTAAAATGGATGTCCTACACAAAAGATCAAAAGATGAGCCCAAAGATTAAAATGAATCACAAAAAAAAAATTAAAAACCCTTTCTAAAATTAAAAAATAAAATAAAACCAAACTAATCTAACCACAAACAAAGCATCTAACCTAAAAAACTACTTTGCCTTAAAAGAGATCTTCCTAATCAGTACACACACTAATCTAGTTTAACACAAGTGAGATCAATCAAATTCTAAGCTAATTTAAACTAAAAAGCTAAAATTAACAAAATTAATCTAAAGCAAAATTAACAAATTACACTAAAAATAAATCTAGATTAAAAGTTAATTAAATTTGAATTAAAAATAATCTAAACTGTCAATGGACCCTTCATCTCCTCGGGAAGTTGTTTGGTTCTTGATGAGCCCACCAGAAATCAAATCTTGCTAAATGTAAAGACTCCCACACTAACCGCACTTTCCAAAAAAATAAATTTAAACTAAAGTAAACAAACTTAGTAAACTAATAAAAATAAACTAAATTAATCTAGCTACTAATTCTTATCAGTTCGTCCCTGTTATGAGGAATTCACACCAACTAATTACATGAGAATAGATCCCTCACACAAAGAAAAGCGGCAACAACACATAGCATAGGGGCAGTATCATATCATGTACGTTGATCCCTCACGTAGACCACAAGGGACCAACCTAGCAAATCTAGCACCAAATACGATGACAAAAATGTAACACCCAAGTTATGGGCAGAAATGTAACGCCCGTGAAGAAGTGTAATGCATGCCAGTGAGTATGCGCTAATCCACCGAGGCAAAATAGACAGATCAATTTATTGCAAATCTCTTAATTGAGTGCATGCAAGTTGTCCACAAATGTTTGCGGTTTGTCGATTTTAGAAAAAAAAATGCCAGTGAAATCTAGATCATAAGTATATGTAGGGAAATGGTGATCACAATCAAAGTGATATAAAATGTGTAAACTGTTTTTAAAATGCCTCGAAGAAATATGTCTGCCATAGCTAACAAAGCACACAGGACTGTTTGATAGAATGAATGCTTACAAAAATAGAATGAATGCTTACAAAATAATTGTTGTCTGACAAAATGCTCAGGAATTATGCGCAAACTGTTTGATAGACGTCTCTCAAAAATGTTAGATTGAAACACACAAATGTGGAAACAAATACAATGCACCTGACTGTTAGAATGGATATTTTAAAGCCAAAAAAGGGAATTCCTCAATCATTTGCAGCATGTACGAGTCTTATGAAGAAAAATAATTTTAGAACCAGTTATAAGCATGCATCAAAGAATATCAAACATGATTCTTCAAGCACAAACATCAAATGTGAACTATTTGAAAGAATGCTGCAAAAATGAGACAAATGCACTAATCTGTTGGATAGAAAGCTATAAAAGCCAGGCACGAATTGTTTCACAAAACACCTCACAAAAATGGGCTTTGTCGACTACAATAATTGCACGGTTTGCCGAAATGTATTGGCTGAAATGCCTTAAAAACCTTTCAACACAAATGCATCTGACCGTGTGAAGCCAATTCTTCAGCCAAAGTAAGAGCATAAACAAAAGACGTTACTGTTTTGATGAATGCAAAATATGGGAACATGAAACAAAGGACGTTAAACACTAAACATAATTCTACGAATAAAACAAGGGACGTTAACTATTAGACAGAATGTAAGATCTGAACAAAGACACATGAAAGGCATATGAACTGTTTAACAGGTCGCCTTAATGAAATGTGGAATCATAAACAACATTATGTGAAGTGTTTAATCGAATGCCTGGAAGATATGTCATCTCAAGGAATAAAATGCCACGATTGAAGTGCATGCAAGATGTGGAATGACAAGCAAAGCATATGAACTATTGATAAAAACTCCTTGAAAAGATTATATCTCATTTAATGTAATGATTTATGGATCCGCACTAAATAGATTTGGTGAGAAGATTTTAAAAACTATTAATCAATGCAAACAAACAATAAACAAATATTATGCTTCATTCGAATGCAGGAATCCAACATTGACTGAATTTTGCCTGCAAACATAAAGTATTATCTTCCACCAAATAAAAATAAAACTATATCAATAAAATGACAATCGGGTATCCCACCGGATGTGCAAAATGTGCGATGGGGAAATGATAAGACTGAATAAAAAATCTGATTTTTCCAACATCCCAACAATGGAATTATTTCTAAAATGAGAATACAAACATTAGATAAACAACTAAATGCAATATATATAAAACAGTATTACATTGCCTTCATATTTTTGAAGATTTTTGTGTGAGATTTGATTTCAAAAGTACTTTTACTCAAAAGAGGTTATGAAGAAATAGAAATTTCTAAAAGAAAATGGATGCTTGAATGAAATATGTCGAAATGATATGAAGATTTCAGGGATATATATGATTCCAAACAATCCAAAAATGAAAGAGGCCTTGGATGTAAGAGAGGGGGTCTATTTATGGTTTTCCTTAATTAGAAAGCACATGGTAGGAGGAATGTGGGACACTACAGTGAGAGGTGGTTGCAAACTAATTTATCTTACATTCTAGAAGTGAGTGTAAATGATGGAATTGGAAGGAGATAAATAGTACAATTTAACATATGGTAAAGGATTGGAAATATGATGAGGTTAAGAAATTAGGAAATAATTAAGATTATATATCAAAAGTATTTTAATGATTTTATAAAATAAGAGTATTGATGAATTTAATAGAGGAAAATATTAATGAAATATTTAAATAGACTCATATATATCTATGTAATTAATAGAAGAAAATATGATTAGTTATAAGGCCATTTTTATGTGTCTACAACAAGTTTCTACCTATTTTTGTTAGTTTGTATTTTCCCAAAAAAAATTAATTTGGCTTATTTTAATCATCTATCTTGCATCATTAGACCATTCCCCGAAATCCATTTCATTCTTTATCATAACATTGAATGATCATTAGACCAACTTAGCACTTAAGCCTCACTTTATCCTCTTGGATCATCTTCCTTCCGATTGTGCATTAAGGAAAGGTGGACATATCCTTTGTGTACCTTCCCTACCTTTTCCCATTGTACAACCAAAATGTACCATATGGAAAAGTGCTTACAAAAAAAATAAAGTGTTCTAGAGTGGTTCCTTAGTACAACACCTAAGAAATTCTTTATTGCCCAATCAAAAGGAAGATTATATACTAGGCTCAAGTAGGATTTAAACACTAAGTGGATGTAATGATCCTTCAGTTTTTTGTAGAAATGTTTGAATTGATTAGGTAAATTTGATTGAATAATTTAGGATATAAGGGAAAATAGGAAAACAATAACAAGTAGCAGAATATACAGTGTGACATAAAAATGACAACTCTTTATAGGTATGAAAAATAGAAACTAGAGAATACTAATGACTCACGATTTTATTTTGATGTTGTTTTGTAGGGAAATGGCAGTTTGGGCATCCTACTCGTAGGAAGAGTGTGGTTTAGGCATCTTGTTCCTAGTGATTTTGATTGAGCTTAGTTGCACACTACTTGTCTTCTCATGTACTTTAAGGGTCTAAATTATTATGAATGCCACCTATTCTTGCACATAAAAATGAGAAAAATGTGGGGTCGAAAGGGGGTTTCCTAGTTAGATCCTAGTTGAGGAATCATCCTTGAAATAGAAATGAAATTGCATTAGAGGAAAGCTTGTAAATGTAAAGTAAATAGTAGACCTACATTATAAATACATATATGCCTCTATAAACTAATATTGTGATTGCGATGTCTATGTTGATACTTATATATTGCTTGAATATTTTTGTTTGTAGTCCTCTAACCTAGGATTGTAGAAAATGGTCAAGGATTTTCTTCAAAAATACACAGATATATGTTTACTCCTCAAATATTTTCAATATTATTATGTTTGATTGACTCTTTCCTTGAAGAATGGATGGATGAATGCATGTAGATAGAAAAAGGACCTTCTTCCTTGATTGGTCTCTCCTCTACTTGGCAACCATGAGAGAGAATTTTTCTACAATGGAGAAGATTACCTTCAAATATAATTTAGATGCTTGAAATCTAGCTTGAGAATTTTTGAATATAAGGTAGTAGGAGAGAACTTGAAATCTTAATCATGGTTCAATACAAAATAAGGAAATTATGTTTCTTTTATACCTCTCAAAATATTTCACTACTCAAAACTCAAAGGGGGACTATGGGAATTTATAAATTGTGCTAATTCAATGTGACAAGGACCCAATTTTAATTTTGAGAAAAAATATACTGAAGAGAAGGGTTTGACACCCTCTTTATAGAGAATATGGTGGTTTTGGCACCCTCGTCCTTCCAAAAGAGGATTAAATTTGAACTAGAAGATAGGAAGATGGAAAGAAAGCTAGAAATATAGGTCATCCTGGTCTAGTTCAACCATAATGAACATGAAATATTGAGAACACTAAACTAAGGCCTAATTAAGCATCTAATTATAGGTGCTTCTAATTTAGGATGGTATAGGTACAAAACCCATTACAATTTGGATGGTTTTCTTTAAAATTACACCCCATAGTTTATGTAGAACTAAATAGGCCAATATTTATTTATAGCATAAACAAGAAATTTCTTTGTGGAAATGTAAACCTTAAAGAAGTTAATTGCACACATCTTTTCAATTTAGTTTCTTTTCTTAGTATTATTGCAATTATAAAGGAATACTTGCTCGCAATAGAGAAAATCAATGATATGATTAGACTTTCAAGGTCATTTTTGTTGCACCTAATGAGGCCTCCAAAGAATCATCAATGATGTCAAATGGTCAAACTCTAAAAGAGTTAATTTGTAGATTAATAGTATTGGAGGATGGAGGAATTTCTATCATCTCAAGTTATCTTCTCACTATGAGATGGTGTTATCCTTGGGAAGCAATTATAGCATTTTTGGTTCATTCTTTCTTTTTTCCATTCTTTATTGTTTTCTGACATATTTGAAGAATGCATGTAATATGAAGATTGATTTTGGGGTAGGCTCAAAATTTAGTGCTGAAATAAATATGCACTCTTATATAAAAATATTTAAAGCATATGATTGAGAATCATACCCTATACCATTTTGCAATCATCAAACAATGATAGAGCTCTATCATACCTATAAAGGATTATTGTCAAATAATTGAGAACTATGCAATTTGAGATTTCAAGACTAAGAACTAATAACATAACTTGAAGCTACACCTTTCTAAAGATCAAGAGATAGTTTTCTTGAGCCTCACTTGGTTAAGGATTTGATTATTGAGGAATTTTTTCTCTCAAAATGCATATTCATATTATGTAATTAGAAAATCCTGGTATGTTAGGCTTAAGGGGGAGTCCATCAATACTTTTGTAGGAATGGTGTAATAAGGAGAGATATATCAAGGTGTAATTATAGCAAGTAGAAAAATAAAAATTAGTTATAGTTATGTGGTTATAAAACTACAATTTTTATTACATAAATATATCACATATTCATTGATTATATCATTGAGGCTTTCCATCATTGCATCTCTAGGTTGTTGACCATAAAAGTATGCTCCTTTCACAAATTGGGCCCATATTGATGATTTAATAATTAATTTTTTGTATAGTGGAGCCTATTGCGCATGATGATAGGTTCTAGTTTAACCTAGAATGCATTTAAATGGTAGTTCTTTTCTCCATATAGTAACAATACTCTAAATCCAAAATCTTCCATATGTGTCCTCTAGTGCATGGAACAAAGAAAACAAAAGGTAATTTTAATTTTATCAACAACTTTGGACTCAATGGTGAGCTCTAAATTTCTCTGGGAAGCTTCAAAAGTTCTACAATGGAAAATTAAAAGTATGAACCTCCAAAAGTAGGTATTTTATCTAAACTTACTTGATTCTCTAAATTAGTTCAAATCAAGTGAGATTGGAGCATACTCATGTGTTATAGAAAATAATAAATGTACACTCCTAGATTTCCTAAGGTATTGGAAGACCAAAACTAACAATGTAAGCTTTATACCATATTAAATATAGCTAAAATATCATTAGTGACTCCAAATGAATTAAGGAAGAATAAAATAATAATAATAAATAATGATAATTGTTTTTTAATATTTTTCTCAAGAGAATGAAAATCTTAGAAAGAGAATGAGATTCACATTTGAAAGAAAGAGATGGTATATATAAGATATACGACCTAAGAGATGAAAAACCAAAAAAGTATGGGCTAATGAAAAAAAATCCAAGTAAACTTAGTATAATTTAGAAAGGACCTAAGTGGATAACTAGCTTGGAAATAAAGTAGTTAAATAGTACCCTATTCACACTAGAACTAAGTAAACAAAAACATTCCCAAGCTTTAATTTAAATTAAGCTACATGTACATATTGTTCAATTTAATGAGACTATCATTGATCAAAATCTCAATCAAAGACGATGATTAGTTATAGAGATTAATACTTGAATTTTTGGATTTGACAATTTTACTAAGGTGTATGATTATGGAGGTAGAATCATCATGTTTGTAACCAAAAAGAATATGGTTGATAAAGCTTGTATTTGTGACACTAAAAATTTAATCGCAAATAAAAATGAAGTATTTCACAATATTAAAAAATTGAGATAGAATGAAAATAGAATTATAAGATAAAAAATAAAATAAAATACATAAAATACAAATATGAACATAATTTTTCAATAGAAGTTTAAGAGACCTTGACCACTATATATTTTTAGTAAAATAAATGTAATCTTATATAACCATAGTTGTGCACGAAAGAGAAAAATCTTAGTAAAAAAATTATACACAAAGACATAAAATTAATAAAGATCCACAGATCAAAACAATTAATTTATGTTCAATTACCAAAGGAGGAATGGATGCCAATGCAAGATATATACTTTTTGAGGTTTTGATTGCTAATGGATATTGTTTAAATGATGTTTAAATAATAGATATGATCTAAGTAAAGTATGTGCAAAGGAAACGAAGGAAGAATGAGTGTAGTTGGAAATAATATAGAGAAGGTAGGAATTTGAATTTGAATTTAACTATCATCAAAATCTTAAATCCTATTGTAACTTTAGATATAGAAGGCAAGGATGTGGATCTTCTTGTCTTAAAATTTTCACTGAAAAATGGAAAAGACAAGTTGAATTTTGAGGGACAAGTCAAATTTTGAGGGACAAGTCGACTTTCAACTTGTTCCTAGTAAAAAATAATGAAACTTTGCAAGATATTGTGGTGGTACTAGTACTATCTAGATCTAATATTGTTGCTCCACAACTTGTTCCTACACATAGAAAAATGGTGGAAATTTTTTTGGAAAGGGTTTTTCCTTGGTCAAAACGCTATTTAGAAATCAACCATGAAACAAAATTCAAATTACATAAGGAAAGATGAAAATGGAAGCTATATCTAAAACATCAATCACCTTATACTTTGATGGTGTAATGCCTCTTTGGATGTGATCACAAATGTTGATTCAATAGATTTAACTCAACAAAAACCTAATGGAAAATCATTAAACATAAGCCTTGAATTACGGATGTTGTTGTTTTCCACAATGCTTGATGAAGAGGAAGAATAATTCCTTGAAGATATCGAGGATTTGATTGATTGTGCAAAATTGTGGATAGCTTTCCCTTGATTGAGATATCATGTTATGGAATTTCCTCTCCAAATGAGGGGAGAGAATATTCTTTTATACTAAAATCCCTTTATTTTGGGGATCAAATCTTGTCAACATTGACTACAAATCTAAATCTCAAAGGAAAACCCTGCCATTGGGCTCTAGGCAAAATTTTCACTCAAAATCTAAGGGAGAAGCCATCTTGCAACTTGTCCCTAGGGATAAGTCAGCTTTCAACCTGTCCTTGGTAAAATAAGATGAAATTTTCAAGGGATGTTATAAGAGGGGGGACAAAATGCTAGTTATTGTGAGGTTGGAAAGGATCCCAAAAGATAAAAATAAATGAATAGGTCCTAGGTGAGGAGATGAATTATTTGATTAGAGATAAAATGGAGTAGGAAACTTAGAAATAAATGCCAACCTTGAGTTCCAAGGAAATTGACTCAATATAGGATGCATAATGTTAATTTGAACATCCAACAAGTGCCACAAGAACGTGAAATCAATGTCAAAACCCATACATAATAAAATGGGGCTAAACATGAGAACCTACTAAGGGTGATTACTTTTTAGGATGATACATTTAGCCCTGACTTTATTGGGAGTATGAGTCCACCTCATGCTCATAGTAAAGTATAAGAAAGAGAGAGAAAGATGAGAATCATAGACAAATTAGAAGGAGATAAGATATCACTAAGTTTAAGCACATAAGACCCCACACTATGGATCTTAACTTGTACATCCATATGCAAGGTTACATAAAATAGAAGCAAAAGCCTAAATCTTACCAAGGTTCCAAGTGAACTAGTTGAAGAGATCTCACTAAAGGAAATGTCTCAACCACTAGTATCATACTCAGAGGGATATTGCAAGAGCACAAGTGGTCACTAGAAAAAATAAAGAGAACACACCAAAGATAACATAAGGCTCCATAATTTAGTCAAATATAAAAGTGTGTTATTTAATGAAATCATGGAGGAGAGATCAATATAATCATGGATGGAACAGACTAGGTTTTTTTATGTGGTAGGTGATCCATGAGAGATAGATGAGACCAAGATAAAATGAGGAAATGGTATAGAAAATTGTATTATGGTAGTTCCATCCATTAAAGAGATTATAAGAGGGAGTTCATGGTCTAGAGCTTGCTAGTAAACTCATGAAAAAATAATGTAAATGAGAGGTTGAATTGTCTAGAAAGCTTTATTACACTAGCCAACCCATGAAAAGAATATGTCATATGGTCTAGAAAATAGTGTTATGCTAGTCAACCAATTCTGAAAATGTATGCAAAGGAGAGGTAAAATGGGCTAGCATTTACTCAAACAATTATTAAAGATGTGAAATGTAGAGTGATCTGGTGCGGAGGCACCTATAAGGGAAAATGTCACAAGGAGGACTCAAGGTATGAATAGAGGCTTGAAGACCTCTAAGGAGATCAACTATAATGTATTGAAGCATATTATGGCCTTTGGGGTCAATAAATGTAATAAATTTGTATAGGTCCTAAAGGTCTTGGTAAGGACCTTAGGACTAAAATGCCTTGTACGTGGGTCAATAGCACCCTAGGAGTCTAAGTAGGGTCTATAGAAGGTTAAGAATCATAAATGATCCAATGGAATCAAAATATATTAGTTTGAACAATTTATATATAGGAAAATGCATTCAAATGGAGTTAAGAAATTCAAAGTTTTAAATAACAATGACTAACTAGTGTTTTGCAGGGAGATTGGTTTTCTCTTGTTTTAAGCCTTAACAAAACAATGTAACCAATCATAATTGGTTGCTACAGTGGGGAGAAGTTTATAGAATGTTAGAGAAGGCCACTGTATGACATGGTATAGGTGTGTACAGACTGTGGCAAGGATTTTTAATGAAAGCATAGTAAATATACAAGTTTTAAATGTCTCCTTTCATTGTTTGAGATATTGAAACTTAAATGCTTCTCATTATTTAGGCATATCTATATCACTATTCTAAGTACTTTTTAATATTTTGACATTGATTTTCAATTTAGTTTTAAGAAAATTGTGCTGACACTCCAACATAATCTTTATTTTTACAATAACAATTGGTAGTTTTTTGAAAGATTGGCCATTCCATGAATGTTTATGATATGATTCTCATGGAATGGTTATATTTTAACATTTATAATAAAATATTAACAAGTTAATGTGTAGTTGAAGTGAAAGGAATAGGTGATCATCGTGACATTGTTGAAGAAATTAATGAATTTGGAGGCTAGGGTATAGAAATGGAAGTTTTTCCTTAAGGAGAGGACTATTTTATTGAAAAAGGTATATTTCCATGTCAAATACATGGCAAGGAAGATTTTTTGGGGTTATGGAAGTGAATGGAAGGGTTTGAACTAGGAGGCCCTACTTTTTAGTGTAATTTAGAGAGGGTATGGTGGATTCAACACATGAACATGTAATAGTAGAAAAATATACTATAATATATTGTTTTAAGTCATATCTCAAGACTGTGGAAAGTTATAAGGTTTTGGGTTGAGTCCTTATAGTAGTTCCTTTGAAAATGGAGGCCTAATTTAGGTTTTAGGGTAGTGGAGATGACTGTTTTGAGACACACTTTCCAAATATAGCATACTACATCCTGAAATATGTTGTGTAGGATGATAATTAGTGTCTAAATATGTAAATTTTTTGGAAATTATTTTGTAAAATCAAAATTTATCTTGAATGTACTCGATAATGAGGGCTACTAGGATTATAGGCCTATAAACTTAGAGTTCCTGATAAGATCTTGGAGTAAGGTTATAAGAACCATTAGAACATTGTTCAATAAGTGTATTGAGTCATTTCCAACCCTCATAAGTAGTTATTATGTGGGAGAAGCTAGATTGATAAGGTAGAAGAATTTGGGCACTTGGGGTCATTGGGTGAAGTTCACCTTGGGAAGATTGAATACAACAAGTTTTGAATACATCCACCATAACCTTTGCATCATAAAGTAGATCCTTGAGAAGGGATGAGATACAAGTTTCAAACATGGCACCTAAGAATCAGATTGCTAGGGAGATAGAAGAATTGAAGGAGGCCCTTGAGAATGAAAAGAGGAAAAAGAGAGAATTGGAAGCAACAAAGGAGAGGGAAGAAAGAAAAGTGAGAATAGAGAAATTAAAACAAATAGAAATTATGGAGGCCTTAGAGAAGGAAAGGAAAGAACATCGGGGGGAGAGGTTCATGAAGAGAACAATGAAGGAGAAGAAGAATACCATGAAGGAAAATTGAATAGGGGTCATAAGGAACAAAATGATCATGCAGAGAGAAGATTCATGAGGTTGATAATAGTAGTACAAGGCATTGGTGGTAGGAGAAATGTAGATTTTCCAATCTACCAAGGAAACATGGATATAAAAGAGGTGCTTGGATGTGTAGAAGCACTAGAGAACTAGTTTGATCTTGAGGATATAGAAGAGGAGAGGAAAGTAAAGATTGCTAAAGCAATATTAAGGGGAAAAATCCTTATATGGTGGACTAACATTCAAAGTGAAAGGATAGCAAGGGAATTGAACAAAATCTTAAATTGGGAAAGGATGAAGACAACGGTGAAGATTCAATTCTTTCCATTAGATTTGGAAATCCATTTAACAAGATGAGGAGGAACAACTTGAAGAAAAGGGACATGGATGTTATGTCCTACAATGCTAAATTTCACACCTTAAGCATTAGGGGAGTAGTGGAAGATGAAGATGAGAAGGTGGATAGATACATCAATGGCCCAAGATAAAACATACAAGATGAAATAGCGTTAAATGTGCCAAGAACCCTTGGAGAATGTTTTCAACTTGCTGTTAGAGAAGAGGAAAAGTTGAAGAGGAAGAATGAAAGATATAATAATAGAGGAGGTGTAGCCATGAGAGGAAGAGGTGGAAAAAACAAATTGGGTTCTCAAAGAAACAATGATAAAGACAAGGGAAAGTAATCCACACTAGATCAGACATGAGGATACAACCATAGAGGTGGCATATTTAGAGGACGAAGAGGAAATGGTATCTTCATAGGTAAATATTTTCATTCTAATGAGGTAGGCCATCAATCATTTAGGTGTCCAAAATGGAATGAATTAGATCAAGGAAGGGATAGAAGAGCACATCTGGTTCAAGAGGAAGATAGATATGAACCAAAGTTAGCACCTCTTAAAGAAGGGGAATGTCTACTCATGAGGAAAGGAACAATATTAACACAAGTACCAAAATAAATCATATATAGATCCAAGTGTTTCCTTAAAGGAAACATATGCACTTTAATTGTTGATTTAGGCAGACATAATAATCTGGTTTCAATAGAGATGGTGACTAAGTTGGGATTGACAATGGTAGATCATCCTAACCCTTACAAGGCCACTTGGGTAACTCAAGCATTGCACATAGAGGTTAGTCAAAGAGATCTTGTTAATTTCTCAATGGGTCTATATATTGATCAAGTAATGTGTGATGCCATAGATATGAGTTGTGGACATATAATTTTGAGTAGACCATGACATTGTTATAGGATAACTATTCATGATGGTTATTTAAACAGTTACATTGTGCATAAGGGTAGTGAAAGGTATAAATTGTAACTTTTGGTTTGTAGGGGTATGGAGAAAATCCTAATATATTTTGGAGATCATATTTTTGAGAATGTGTAAGGTCGAGACAAGCATGATACTAGCTGGAAGATGGGTAAAAATTTGCATCTGTCTAAGCGGAAGGACAATCCTATGGATGTCGGGCTTTGGGACTTGCAATGTGTGCAAGTGGGGACCATTAATTGTCCTACTTTTGAGTAGGTGAAGGGTGAAGGAATGAAAAATTTGTAAAGGAAGCCAATGAGGGAGATGGGGGAAATAATACTGTCTCAATATAAAAAACAATACAAACAACATTTTCCTAGCAAAGGACATCTAAATGCATGTTTTAGTGCTAACAAATTTTATGATGTGAATAGATGTTGGATAGGTAGGAAGCACATGAGTTTGGGACATTATTTGATCCCTAAACAAATATTTGTGACAAGACAAGATCAAACTAATACATGGAAGAAGAGGAATAATTCTTGGGACAAGAATTGATTCATTGTTGAGGAATATGGTGTAGGGGCACCTAAGAGGAAAAATGTCACCAGGAGGACTCAAGGTATGAATGGAGGATTGAAGATCTCTAAGGAGATCAACTATAATGTATTGAAGCCTATTACAGCCTTTGGGGTCAATAAATGTAATAAATTTGTATAGGTCCTCAAGGTCCTGGTAAGGACGTTAGAAGTAAAATGCCTTGTAAGTCGGTCAACAACACACTAGGAGTCTAAGTACGCTCTATAGGATTTTAAGAATCATAAATGATCAAATGGCATCAAAATATATTAGTTTGAATAAGTTTTATATAGGAAAATGCATTCAAATGGAGCTTAGAAATTTAAATTCTTAAATAATAATGACTAACTAGTGTTTTGGAGGGAGATTAGTTTTGTCTTGTTTTAAGCCTTAACACAATAATGTAACTGGTCAAAATTGGTTGCTACATTTGGGAGAATTTAATATAATGTCATAGAAAGCCACTATACGACATGGTATAGATGTGTACAAACTATAGCAGGGATTTTTAATGAAAACATAGTAAATATACAAGTTTTAAATGTCTCCTTGCATTGTTTGAGTTTCATATTGAATCTTGAATTCTTCTCATGCTTTAGGAATACCTATATCATTTTTCTAAGTACTTGTGAATGTTCTGAGATTTATTTTTAATTCAAATTAAAGCAACTTGTGCTAACAGTCCAGTATAATCTTTGTTTTTACAATAACAGTTGGTATTTTTTTGAAAGTATGGCCATTACATGAATTTTTATGATCTAATTCTCATGGAATGGTTATTTTCTAATATTTATAATACAATCTTAACAAGTTAATGTGTAATTGAAGTGAAAGGAATAGGTGAGATCATCGTGACAATAGAAGTTGATGAATTTGGAGGCTAGGGTATAACAGTGGAAGTTTCTCCTTAAGGAGATGCCTATTTTATTACAAAAGGTATATTTCCATGTCAAATACATGGTGAGGAACCTTTTTGTTGGGGTTCTAGAAGTGAAGGGAAGGGTTTGAACTTGGAGGCCCTAGTTTTTAGTGTGATTTAGAGAGGGTATGGTGGATTCAACACATGAACATGCCATAAGAGAAAAAAAAATACCATAATCTCTTGTTTTAGGTCATATCTCAAGACTTTGGAAAGTTAAGAGGTTTGGGATTGAGTCCTTCCAGTAGTTCGTTTGTAAATGGAGGCCTAATTGGGGTTTTGGGCTAGTAGAGGCAATAGTTTTTGAGACACACTTTCCAAAGCAATCATATTGCATCCTAACATATGTTGTGTAGGAGGATAATGGGTGTCTAAATATGATTTTTTTTCAGGGATTCTTTGGGAAAATCAAAATTTATCTTGACCATACTCGGGAATGAGGGCTACTTGGATTGGGGGCCTATAAGTAGAGTTGATGATAAGATATTGGAGTAAGGTTATAATAACCATTGGAAAATTGTTGGATAAGTGTCTTAAGTCATTTCCAACACTCACAAGAAGTGAGTGTGTGGAATAATTTAGATTGATAAGGTAGAAGCATTTTGGCACTTGGGGTCATTAGGTGAAGTTCACCTTGGGAAGATTGAATACAACAAGTTTTGAATACATCCACCATAACCTCTACATCATGATCTAGCCCTAGTAAGTTGGGTTATGCTAGTTGTAAGATATAAATATATATATAAAGAATATATATATTTATATCTATGTAGTTTTGTATTTTTTTTGTGTTTTTTTTTGGGGGGGGTCTGTGATGGAAAATGCTGTGGACATTTAAAACCTAATAAAACATAAACACTTATCTTGAAAGGTAGAAGATTTGGAAAATGCTATTTTCTGATGTCTGTACTCAGTTTTTGGAAATTCGGCAATCGGATCTTCCCTAGAAACACAGAGATAGAGAAAACCTAGAAATATTCTTCTTTTCTGAGAAAGGCCAACCTTGACCAAAATAAAGGTTGACTTTGACCCCTTTATGTCAACCTTGACTTGCACTGCTCTGACAAAAATTATGTTCATGAATCGTAAAAGTTTGTCGAAAATGGTGTCCAAATCTATAGTATAATTTGTTGTTTTGCACCTGTTCCTGGAAGAAAAATGGTTTTGTTGTTGGGATGAGGGGTTTGCCTTGGTCAAACCCTAGTTTTGGAATCAACCTTAAAATATAATTGAAATGGAGAATGCTAGCAAGTAGTAGAAGTAGATATAACAACGAACCTATGATATTCAATAGATATGCAATTGTATTTGAAATGTAAACAAGTATGTTAATATAAACATAACACTAATAACCATAAATGTAAATAAAAACCTCCATGATTGTATGCTTGGAATCCACCTTGAAGGAATAATGGATAGATCTTGAAGATGAAAAAAGGATCTTGAAGGAAGATCACACCACGATAATGGATAGATCTAGGGTTTGAATGATAAATCTTGAATGCTTGAACCAAATCCCTTCAAAGGCTTGAGTAGTTGAATCCTTGATCTTCAATGGAGAACTTTGATGTTTGAATGTAGATGATTGCTTTAATGTTTCCTTGATTGGAAATTCTTGCTTGATAATGCTTGAGATCTTGAAGGATGGATTGCACACTTTATTGATGCTTGATAATTGATAATAGATGATGGATAAAATGAGAGGAAAAGGCTTCCTTGTATACTAGTCTAGGGTACAATCTTCTAGAGAGGCCAACATAGGAGAATTAAATTCTCATTAAGCCTATACCCTTGGAAGTGGACCTAAATTAAATATAATTTAAGAGTTTACCATTTTGAAGCCTGAAACAACTGACTCGAAAGCAGAAAATAAATCTTTCTAAAACTTGACATCCAGAAAACTTCAGAATTTGAAATTTAAACCCTTAGTCAGGGTTAAGGTCAACCCTAAACTAGGTCAAGGTTGAGGTTGACCTTGACCCTGAAGCCAAGAACCTTAATTGCACAGAATAAGATGCGAGAAATAGGCAGAAAGGAAGTGGAAAATGGGGCAAAATAGGGAAAAAAGCTAGATCTAAGCCAAAGACCCCATCAAGGCATTTGACATGACCCAAAACAACTTACTCGGAGGGCTTAAACCATTCCTAAACAGAAGTTATTCCATTTTCCAATGATACACTAGTGTACTCTATGTATTATGCATAAAGTAAAAAAAATACTTGCAATAAGGAGGCATGTATGTCACCCCACCCACTTAAGATTGAAAAAAGTACTATTTTGACATCTTAAGGAAGATATGAACAATGGTAAAACACTTTTAACACCAAGAAGGTATCCACAAACAATATCTAGTCCAATCCAAAGTCATCACAACTCCTATGAGGTCAATGAAGGGACGCATGTAAGAGATACTATCAAAGGAATATAAAAGTGATTCTTTCTAAGGATGTTGAAAAGAGATCATGAATAAGAAGGGAAGAATTGACACCTTCCCTATTACTTGCTAAAGGGATTTATTAATGAAGAATGACATAATTTTAGTCTCCAAGGTAAGGGATTTTTTAACAATGGAAACTCAATTGCGAACAATGAAGGGGTTATAATCAAGTATGCATATATCTTGCATGTAAGAGAATCCTTAATGCAAACCAACATGTCTATGTAAGATTGGATATCATATAATAGATAAATATCTCTTAACCAAGGAAAAATTGGATCTGTAGAGAGGATGAGAGAAATTGATATAGGACCCTTGGTCCCCAAGTGTGGAGACAAGGATAAGGAGAAAGAGGAACTATTAGTTTACTGCTAAAGTATGATCATACCATTCATGACAATTGTTATTCCACAACTAATTGAATATATTACAGGGAGAGTTTGACAACTGATTGGATACTTCAAAGGGAGAGACTAATGATCACTAAGCTACAAAGGTATATGTGATACATTAAATCAGTTATTATATTGTCATTGATGTCAACTAGTTTTGACTGTACTTATCATGATAGTTACAAACATCTCAAGAAGGTATAATGGTGAAGGAATGAGATATTGACATAAAGATGAGATGTATGAGAAAGATATGGATATGGTATTCATTGGGTAACTTATTGATGATTCTGTGGCATTATGTTAGTGATTTGATTATATTACATAATTCTGTTATGAATTGAAGATCAAGAATGAACAAGTTTATGTGGTCAATAAAAGAAGAATTTAGTATACACCAAGTTGAAACAATGTACACCGAGCAAGTGTAGTTTATACTGAGTACAAGATTAACTGATTAAGAAGTCATTGACACAATAGAGTATCGACCAAGTGAAAGAAATAAAATGGAACATATGATTGCCAAATTAAGATGATGAGCTAGATAAATATGGTTAATTTCAAGGTTAAAGATAAAGTTTGTTACGAAGATCATCAAATAGATGAAAAAATTCAAGGTTGATTAGATGATGGAGAATGAAACATGTGTCAGACATAAGTTTCAAGGAAGGTTTAAGAGATAAAATCAACTGTGAAGATTAAGAGGAAATATCTATGGTTGAGAAGAAAATGGTTTATTATTTTAATAAAGGATACAAGAGATTCCTTGTGAAGGTCATGCACATGAGAAGATTGGATTCATGTGAAGATGGTTAGAAAGGTTAAAGAAATAACCAAGAAAATATGCAGACTACACCAACCATCAAAGAAAGGAATTAACCAAGTAGAACATCATTGGAGGATGCAAAGATTTTGTAGTGATTATGATGGAAAGAGGTATTTTGATCTTAGCATAGATTTGAAAATTTGCAAAGGAAGTTGCATTTGAATCAGATCATTTACTATTGCATTCTAACTAAATAGGGTAAAATAGTAGTATGGGTGTCAAAATGAATAGTATCATATGAAAAGGGGAAATATGAGATCTACTTCTAAATCCAAATTCCCAAAGGAGAGATCCAAATTGATCAACCAAAAGGTCAATACAAAAAAGAATCAATCTATGAAGAATATGAATGAAGGAGAAAACCTTATATTTCACTATGAAGAGTATATGCTTGAAATCTAAAATAAGTGAAAGGCAAACTACTAACCTCAAAATAGGGCAGATCTAGAAAATGCTAATTTTTTTATGTCTATGCACAGTTTCGGGCAATTCTACAACTTGTTTCAGACTGGAAATGACAAGACAGAGAAAACCCATAAAACTTTTGTCTTTCCAGCAATAGGTAGTCTTTAACCTTAATAAAAGGTCAAATACTACTTCAAAATTTTGAAGGTCATCTTTGATTTTGTTCGCGAATCTTGGAAGTTCAACAAAAAGGGTATCCAAATCCAAGCTCTGATCCACAGTCCTACACCCGTACCTACAAGAAAATGAGGGTTTTTGTTGTTTAGATGGGGGGTTTGCCTTGGTTAAACCCCAATTTAGGAATTAACCTTGAAATTGAATTGAAATTGTAATGTGCATAAACAAATTAAATGAAACAAATTACCTTGCTTATGTTGAAGTCCTTGTGGAGGATTCAAATCCTTGAATCCACAAGTAGGGATTCTCCAATAAATGTAGAATGAATGTAGGATGTTTCAAATAAATGGAATTTGATCTTCAACACCAATTTTGAATGGATCTTTGCATAGGAGGAGGCTTGGATGAATGTGGATGGAGAAATCTTCAAGGGGGCTCCAAAGAGATTAAATCCTTCAATGGCTAACAATAAATCTCCTTGATGAATGCTTCATAGCTTGAACACTTGAATGCTAGGCTTGAAGATGAATGAATTCTTGATTTCTTTCTTTCACTTGAGAGATTACTTGATAATGGATGGTTGATTGCAAAAGTTATGTAAAAAGTAGATGAAATGAGAGAGGAAGGCTTCCTTTTATAGTGATCTAGGGAAAAAACCTCTAGAGAAGGATGAAATTAGAGAATTAAATTTGAATTAACCTTAACCCATAGAAATGGACCCACATTAAATGCAATTTAAAGATTTAAGATTCTGAAACCCGAAATGGATGACCCAAAAGAGGGAAAAGAAATATTTTTGAAACCCGACATCCAGAAATCATGGACCTTGAAATTTGAACCCTGGGTCAAGGACAAGTTAGAGCCCTCCCTAGGTCAAGGTCAAGGTTGTCCCTGACCTTTGTCTAGGTCATCTTTGACCTTGAGGTCAAAAACCTCAAGACCTCAATCCAAAGTGCTAGGAAATGCAGAAAGATAGTGAAAACAAGTGGAGAGAGAAGAAAAATGGAGGGAGAAAGCCAGATCTATGCAAAGACCCAATCAAGGTGCTTAACATGACCCCAGACCACTCACTCATAGGGATAAATTCTCTTAACATGGAAGTGCTTCCATTTTAAGATGATACATTAAGCCCCAACTTTAGCAATAGTATGGACTCAATGCAAACTCTTGGTAAAGGAGATCAAAATGAAAAGATAATCTTATCGTAATCAAAGGGACAAAGAAAAATTCAAGCCCCCAAGGACTCAAGTCTTCATCAACTCCAAGATCATAATAAGAGAGACATCTCTACAGAGAGAGAAAAAGAGAGAGAGAGAGAGAGAGAGAGAGAGAGAGAGAGAGAGAGAGAGAGAGAGAGAGTATCTCACCCAATGAGAACTTATGTCCCATTGTGAAACACACAAGGAAATGATGCAACTATAAAGATGGAATTGAACCACCTAGTGAATGTGTCTACTCACTAGTCAACCCATCAAGGATTCACCCTTAGGAATATTCTATTCCACAAGAATAAAACCAAAAGCAAAAGAGATCTAGGCTTAAGGACACCTCCGATCTTAAGGGATAAAAAATTTGAAACTAGCGGGATCAAGAGATCCTGAGATATAAATCCATGCTTTATGGATTAGTCACTAATCCAAAAAGGGAGAAAAGGTATTTTGAAAAATAATATGTGTATTGAAAAGTGAGTGTGTGCAATAGGTGAGTGGAGTGTATGCGCACATGTTAAATTCATTGCTATCACTTTAATGGGAGCAATGGCTTTAATAGAAACATAAACAACTCCACTAATTACGTTTACACTACGAGATGCCCCTAGATGAAGACAACTCAAGGGAAATACCAAAAAAATATAAAGAGAACACAGAAGGGATCTACCTATCATGGGGTTAGTATGATCATAAGATAATATATATGATATTATTGCAAATGAATTGACATCATTCCTCAAAGAAAGTAGAAATACAATCACAAAGGAGGAAAGATCACATGAGATATACAAAGAAGAATATTTTTGGACCATGACATGGAGACCAAAAAGAATCAGTGCTACCACGTCTTGAATCCAAGTAGATTACACAAGGAAACATTTATGAACAATAGCACAATTACAACATAACATAAAAAAACATATAGAAGAATAGAGATACATATAGAGAAATGGTACAACAAGTTTGATTCCTTTATCACCTTGCACCAACTAAGTAACAATTGTCATATAAAATAATCTAACAACATTTAGCAAACACATCATGGGAGAAGCACAGTACAATAGGAAAACACACAACAAAAGCTACCACAAAGGACAAGCTGATCAAGCTTGCCGCCTACTCTCCCCATCTTGTTCTATATCATTTAGGGAAGGTGGGTAACTTGTAAGAGGGACTACATCCAACACAATAGGAATGATAGCCAATTCCAAACAAGGATCCTCTTGAGAATCACAATGTTCGACATTAGATGTAATATTCAATTGTGATGAAAGCATATTAGGTAAATCAATGTCAATGTCAATAGTCTCATATTCATCATTATCATCATCAAGAGTATCTTCTTCATCTAGATTAATTGAAATAGGATCTAAGATACAAATAGAATCATCAAAATCATGCCTCTTAACATCATTATTAGTAACAAATTCTTCTAACACATCATGCATAGGTTTATCCAAAGAAGGTAGAGATTTTTGAAGAGCAAAATTATGAACTTTAGCTTGAGCATGACACTTCTTATGACATTCATTAGCAGATCGATTACTTTTTTTCTTTACTTGAAATAGGTTGAGAACTAGGAGGAACAACCACAGGATCCTTCATAGGTTCTTTATGAAGATCAATAGGATTATTAGCAATAGTAGGAACTTGATTAATAGAATGAGAAGCCATAGTTACAGGAGGTATAGAAGGTGTAGGCAAAAGACCATGATTAAGATCCACCAAAAGTATACTTAATTCGAGAATCTTATGATGCTTATAGGCTTGATATGAATGGAAAGGATTATTAGGTCGAGAAGGACATGAATTAGGTAATGAAGGCCAAAAGAAATCAAGAGCAGCACAATCTCTAGGCCTAGCAGGTTTATATAAACTATGATTAACCATCTTCACTTCATCACAAAAAAATTTAAGACATTTATGGATAGGTGAAGGTATTGCATGCATGGCATTTAACCAAGGAAAACCAAGCTTGACTTGAAATTGATCAGAAGTAGGAACAACAACAAAGTTAGTGTTCACAATTTTTCCACAAAGTTCAACCGGCAAGTTAATAGAACCAAATGATGGATAAAGAAAACCATTAAAAGTTTGAATCCACACATCCGATGTATCATAAGAATCGCATTGCAAGTTTTTCATAAATTTGTTTTCTTCAGTAATAACATTGACTAAGGATGTAGGATCAACAAGACAACCACAAGTAGGTTTTTGAGAAATCCTAGCATAAATGTAAAGGGGAACATCAGGAGCTTTAATAATCTCAGAATCATCAAAGGTAATCAAAAGTTCTCGAGGTTTTTTATTCTTAAGTTGTTGTTGAGGTTAGGTTGAGTTTTCAATTTAGGCTTAGGTTTTGGTTGAGGTTGAGATTGAACTTGAGGTTGAAGGTGAGGTTGAGGTTGAGGTGGAGATAAATTTTGACCAACATGATTGAGATCATCCATCTTTGAATCATACATAATTTTCATAGAAGATGGCTGAGCAATGGTATTAGTATCGTGTGTAGGTAAAGGATTCGTATAGATTTGAAGATTTTGATTAAGATGAGAGATAAATTTATTCCCACTACCATCAAGATTATCAACAAATAAGGCATTAGAATCAATTAAGTCTTGAACCTTATGTTTTAAACAATAACAATTCTTAGTACCATGACCATTCTGACGATGATATTGACAAAAAGATTTAGGATCAAAAGATTCAGATGCAAGCATAGCAGGTAAAAGAGGTCGAATAGGAGGTAAAGTAATCATATTAGCTATTAACAACCTATTCATAATAGAATGTAAATATTCAAAAAGAGGAGTAAACTTACAATTTAATCAAAAAGCAGTGGATGTAGAAGAGGCATTATGAGATGAAACAACAACTTGATCAGCAACTGCATTCACGTTTTTTTAATCTTGACATAGATGTTGAATGTTTTAATTTTTTTTGGATTAGGAGAAGCATCACTTTTATCAACTGGAATAGGAGCCATTGGAGTGGTGCTCTTAAATTGACTCACTTGTAATTGATAATGATGAAGCACTGCACAAAGTTGTTGAAAAGAGGTAAATTCGGTAAGAAGAATCTTATCTCTAATATCCTTTTGCAAATTTGAAATAAACATACGTTGAATATCAATATTAGGAATAGGATAGGAAATCTAAGCATGCAAATGCTTAAATCTATTCAGTCAATTTTTCCTTAGCACTTTGTTTACAATGCATCAAATCAGTCAAAGACACTTGCGAGCCAATGTTATTTTGAAATTGTTTAATAAAAGCATTGGAAAGTTGTGGAAAGGAATCAATATAATAAGGAGGCAAGGAACAATACCATTGTAAGGCCTTGTCATAGAAATTTCTAGCAAACAGTTTGGCTAAAATCCTATGGTCATGAGCATAATCACTACAAAGGATTTGACATGTTTTAACATGATGAACGCGGTCTCCTTTTCCATTATAATTCTCAAAAAGAGGCATATTGACTTGATGAGGAATAGGAGTATGAATAATGTCACAAGACAAAGGAATTCCCATGTCACATGTAGGAATACTAAACTTGTTTTGAGATAAGGAAGCAAGTTGTTGTTGTAAGGACGACATAGTTTAAGTCAAACTAATGATTGTTGAATCATTAGAGGAAATAGGAGGACTAGGAACATTAGAAACACTAGGTAAAGTGTAAGAACCTACATGAATGGAAGATACAACTCAAGGAACACTTGAAACTATAGTTGGAAGTGGATTGGAATAAGTAAAAGGAAAATTATGATAGGAAGGTTGTGATGTAGGAAGGGACACAAGAGGAACACTCATAGGAATAGAGGGAACCGTCATAGTCACCAAAGAAGGAGTATAGGTAGGAATACTTGGTAAAGGATTAGAAGAAGGTTCTACACTAGTGATAGGAGGAATCAAACCTAATTCTTGAGCTTCTTGGGCTAAATGTTTAACATTTGAATGTACGAGGTGAGTAATACAATGCAAGAGATTAACACCTTGATCACTATCATGAAGAACTTTCTTAAGGCCTTCTATATCTTGAATAGAATCTTGATTATGGTTTTCTTGAATAAGCCAATTACCCATTTTATCAAGTTCAGTTGAAATTTTTCGGACTTGTTCAGGAGGAACTCTTAAAGCATCATCCTCACCATGAGATGAGTGAGAAGAGTTTTTCTCGATAATAGGATTAGAATCATGAAGAATAAAATTATCATCTAGGACCCTAAGGAAAGGAGAAGAAGACTCAGGATCAAAGGCACCCATAAGTCTATGACTTCGTCTAACTAGAATATTATAAGTAGGACTAGAAGTAGTAAAGCTCATAAACCAATACAATGCCAATGAACTAAACTAAGAAAACATAAAGCATGATTTTTTTTGTATTTTGAAAGAAATTTTGCAATTTTTTGTATTTTTTAAATCTAATTACCATGCAAGATTTAACACAAAGGGAAAATCTAACATCAACAAGATAGAAGGAAATCTAACACCACAAATAAAATAGCGCATCTAATTCCACAAAATAAAGGAGAGTAAGTATGTCGGGTTCACCAAAATGAATAGGGTAAAATAGTAGTATGGGTGCCAAAATGAATAGTATGATGTGAAAAGGGGAAATATGAGATCTACCTCTAAATCCAAATTCCCAAAGGAGAGATCCAAATTGATCAACAAAAAGGTCAATACACAAAAGAATCAATCTATGGAGAATATGAATGAAGGAGAAAACCTTATATTTTGCTATGAAGAGTATATGCTTGAAATCTGAAATAAATGAAAGATAAAATACTAACCTCAAAATAGGGAAGATCTTGAAAATACTAATTTCTGATGTCTATGCACATGTTTAGGCAATTCTACAGCTTGTTTCAGACTAGAAATGTAGAGATGGAGAAAACCCCCAAAAAATTTGTCTTTTTGGCAATAGGTAGTTTTTAACCCCGATAAAAGGTCAAAGACTACTTCAGAATTTTGAAGGTCATCTTTGATTTTGTTTGTAGATCTCAGAAGTTAGTTGAAAAGGGTATCCAAATCCAAGCTCTGATCTACAGTCCTACACCTGTACCTACAAGAAAAAGAGGGTTTTTGTTGTTTGGATGGGGGGTTTCCCTTGGTCAAACCCCAATTTATGAATTTACCTTGAAATTGAATTGAAATTGTAATGTGCATAAACAAAGTAAATGAAACAACTGAACTTGCTTATGTTGAAGTCCTCGTGGAGGATTGGAATCCTTGAATGCACAAGTAGGGATTCTCCAATGAATGTAGAATAAATGTAGGATATCTCAAATCAATGGCATTTGATCTTTAACACCAATCTTGAATGGATCTTTTCATAGGAGGAGGCTTGGATGAATTTGGATGCAGAAATCTTCAAGGGGGCTCCAAAGAGATTGAATCCTTCAATGGCTAACAATGGATCTCCTTGACAAATGCTTCAATGCTTAAACACTTGAATGCTAGGCTTGAAGATGAATGAATGATTTCTTTCTTTCCTTCTCCTTCTTTCTTTCTTGCACTTGAGAGATTACTTGATAATGGATGCTTGATTGCAAAAGTGATGTAAAAAGTGGATGAAATGAGAGAGGAAGGCTTCCTTTTATAGTGATCTAGGGCACCAACCTCTAGAGAAGGTCGACATTGGAGAATTAAATCCCAATTAACCTTAACCCCTAGAAATGGACCCACATTAAATGCAATTTAAGGATTTACCTTTTTGAAACCCGAAATGTCCGACCCAGAAGTGGGGAAAGAAATATTTCCAAAAACTCGACATCCGAAAATTATGGGACCTTGAAATTTGAACCCTGGGTCAAGGATGAGGTAGACCCTACCCTAGGTCAGGGTCGAGGTTGTCCTTGACCTTGGTCAGGGTCTAGGTCATCTTTGACCCTCAAGGTCATCTTTGACCTTGAGGTCAAAAACCTAAGGACCTCAAATCCAAAGTGCTAGGAAATGCAGAAAGATAGTGAAAATAGGTGGAGAGAGAAGAAGAACTAGGGGAGAAAGCCAGATCCATGCAAAGACCTAATCAAGGTGCTTAACATGACCCCAGACCACTCACTTGGAGGGATAAACACTCTTAACATGCAAGTGCTTCCATTTTAAGAGGATACACTAACCATTGCTATAGATAAATATCTTAACTGAGTGGGACTTAATAGTATTTATTGTCTCATTATGACATTCAATGAATTTTGATTGTTTTCATATTGACCCCATAGTGAAATTTTGGTCAAAAAGAACTGTTAGTGATAAATCCTCTAACAAGGTCACACCTTAAAGTGTTTTTTGTAACCTTTAATAGGGTTGGCTCTTAACCGAGCTCACTTGAGAAGAGTCAAATTATTTCGAGCACCGGTCCCAACTAATTTTTTCGCTAACAGGGTTTCCATGTTAAAAATCAAGTGTTATATGCATATGGATGTCATGATTTTATTTTTTAGTTTACACATTACAATTACTAGTTTGACTAGTATATACAATAGTTAATTTATTGGTTTTCAGTTAATGAACAAAAAGGCACATGTACAAAGTTTTACCTAGTTGTGTAATTGAGATGAAAGATTTGTTTTATACATATGGGAGTATTTGAGACTATAGGATAACTAGACTTAACTGATTCACCCCCCTCTCATTTATCTAACAATTGGTATCAGAGATAGAGTACTTGAAGGAATAAGTTTGAAGGAATAAGTTTGAAGGAAATAAGTAAAAGATCAGAAGATGTACAAGAAAGAGGTTCCAAAGTTGAACAAAGACAACTTATTAACAAGGCAAAGTAGGATTAAGTTATATCTATCAGGGATTGGATATTATGCAATGTACTATTTGGAAAATAATTTTATAACTCCCACTGGTCCTTTGACTATTAACCAAATGAAAGAAAGATAAGAACACAATGCTATGATGATTGAGATTGTGTCTTCTTAATCAGATGCTGAATTTGAAGATATTAAGACATGTGCAAATGCAAAGAAGATGTGGGACAAGCTTACACTAGTTCATGGAGTTGATGTGAATGTGGTCAGGAAAAAGCCGAAAGTCTAAGAGGAAAGTTTGATGACATGAAGATGAAAGAAGGTGAAAAAATCACTCAGTACAACAATCGAATCAAGGAATTTATGAATGATATCCAAGGTGCAAGTGGAACTATTGATGAAGACACTGTGGTAAGTAAAATTCTTGGAACATTTTTACTTTCTTATGCAATTAGAGTCTATATAATTCATGAAATGAGAGTAGCTTCTGGTAATAATATCTCACTTGATAGTTTGATCGGTAGATTGATTGGATTTGAGCTTAATAACTATGACAATAGTATGTTGTGTAAGGTAGAACCTACATTTATGTCATCTCTAAAAATTGGAAGATCAAGCAAAAGACATAAGATAAGAAATGAAAGTGAAGAAGATGAATGTAATGAACTTGAAGCATTAAAGGCTAGAAGACTACAAAAGGGAAAAGGAAGATATAGAGGTAAACTACCCTTGGTATGTTTTAAGTGGATAGAGATTGGTTATATTGCTACAAGATGTCTTGATAGGAAGGAAGATGAGAAAACAAATGAAAGATCAAATGAAAGGAAGAATGCGAGAAGAAATTACTGAGATCACTGAGGTAACAGACAATATGGAAACAAAGATAACTGAGACTACAAAGATAAAGGAAAGAAGGAATGTTACCTAGTTGAAGATGATGATGAGGATACCAAGACCAAAACTGATGAAGACATAGAAGTGGTATTTTTTGCATTGAAGGAAGATTCTGAAGAAGAAGAAAGGTATGTTGTAACAAAACTTATTTCTAAGCTTAGCAAGATTGATACTTGGATTATTGATAGTGGCTTCCCACATCATATGCCTGGTGATGAAGAAAAATTTGAATATATTGAACATTATAATGGTGGGTCTATGAAAATGGGAAATGATACACCTTGTC
Organism: Chamaecyparis obtusa; assembly: GCA_027943335.1. Lineage (NCBI taxonomy): Eukaryota > Viridiplantae > Streptophyta > Pinopsida > Cupressales > Cupressaceae > Chamaecyparis > Chamaecyparis obtusa. The sequence goes on along the minus strand of BSBK01009901.1, from coordinate 61,557 downwards.
TAGTAAAAGGAAATGGATATATATTGTTGATTAATAAGATCATATGTGAGAATTCATATTGGGTGAAAGGACTTAACTTTAATCTATTGAGTGTAGCATAGATGAATAATACTAGTCACTGAGTTTCATTTGAGAATAGAAAGGTGAAAATCTATGATGAAGCTGGAAAGTTGATCGGTACTAGTGAACAATCAAAAGGTAACTTATTCTATCTGGAAAATGCTAAAACTTCTTATTTGTTGGCTAAAAATGAAGATGTATTGTTATGGCACAAGAGGTTATGTCATGTGAACTTTGAGAACATGGTTAAGATCAGTAAGAAAAGGAAAGTTATAGGTTTCCTAAGCATATCTAAACCTTACCATGTAATGTGCAAACAATGTCAAAAGGGTAAGATGTCAAAGTCTAGTTTCACAAGAAAATATTATACATCTAATACTATTTTGGAGTTACTTGATAGTGACTTGTGTGGTCCTACGAGAACTCAGAGTTATTATGGAGATAAATATTTTATCTTATTTGTTGATGATTTCTCTAGGATGATGACTATCATGTTCTTAAAATAAAAATAAGAAGCTTTCAAAATGTTTAAATGGTACAAATCAAAACTAGAAAAAGCAAGTGGAAAGGAACTAAAATGTTTGAGGTCAGATAGAGGTGGTGAATTTATTTCTAATGAGTTTAGTAATTTTTTTAATGAGCATAGAGTTAAGAGAGATGTATTTGCATTGAGGATACCCCAACACAATGGGATTTCTGAAAAGAAGAATAGATCAATTGTTGTTCTAATCAAACAAAACACCTTATGAATTATGGTATGGGTACAACCCTAATGTGAGTTATTTTAGACTATTTTGAAGTAGATGTTACATGAACTGAAAGATGATAGAAATGGAAAATTCAATTGAAAAGGTGGTGAAGTGATATTTCTAGGATATTCTACTAAAAGAAAGGCTTATAAATGTTTGAACAAGGCTACAATCAAGATGATTGAAAGTGAAAATGTGAGAGTTGATGAGTTTACAAAAAATAATGATGAAGAAATTAAAAAGGAACCAAAAGACTATGGTAGATTTGTTTATATTGAAGAACCAAAAACTCTACTTGAGAATTAGTATGGCATTACCAAGCAAAAAAATAATGCTACTGAGAAACAATCTTTACAGATTGAGCACTAGCAAATAGTTACTGATGAGAAAGATGATCATGCATCATGTGGAAAACACATTGAAGAACAAAGGTCTAAACCTTTACATGCAAAGTATGTGAGACTAAACCATCCACAAGATCAAATAATTGAAGATAAAAGAGTAGTAATGATGACTCAAAGTAATTTAAGAAACAAGACATGTTTAGTTTGTGAATTTGAGCCTAAAATAGTTAGAGATGCATTGGAAAATGTTGAATGGATTAAGACAATGAATGAAGAGATTGGGAAAATACAAAAAAACAAGACATGGACATTGGTAGTGAGACCAAAAGATAAAAATGTGATTGGAAGTAAAATGGAAATAAACTGAATAAGAATGGAGATGTAAGAAGAAACAAAAAAATATTAGTTTGCAAAGGTTATGCACAAGAAGAAGGAAATGATTATAGAGAAACTTTTGCACCTATTTCTAGACTTGAAGGACTAAGAATATTGCTTGCATATGCTGCCTATAAAGGATTTAAAGTTTATCAAATGGATGTGAAATCTACATTTCTAAGTGGGATACTTGAGGAAGAGGTATATGTTGAACAACATGAAGGTTTTGTTGATCCTAATTGGAGGAACATAGTATGTAAGCTACATAAGGAATTATATGGACTAAAACAAGCACCAAGAGCATGGTATGAAAGACTGCATTCTTATCTCATAAGAATTGGATTTGTTAGAAAAACTGACAACAATAATTTGTATTTGAAATGTGAAACTGATAACAAGATTCTTATTGCTAAAATATTTATTGATGACATCATATTTGGAGGTCATGATAACTTGTGAAAATATTTTCCTGGTGAAATGAGGAAAGAATTTGAAATGTCGATGTTTGGTGAGATTAAATTTTTTCTTGGATTGCAACTATTACAATAGAAGGAAGGCATGTACATCACACAATCTAAATACATCAAAGAAGTGTTGAAGATATTTAGTATAGAAGATTCAAAACTAGTTGGTACACCTATAGTAATCAGATGCAAGCTCACAAAGGATGACAAGTCAATTGAGGTAAATCAAACCTTATATAGATTGATGATTGGAAAATTGATGTATGTTGTGCATAGTAGACCATATATTGCACATGTGGTTGGAATTGTAGCTAGATTCTCTCCTAATACTAATTAATCACACATGGTTGGTGTGAATTTGTTTTTGAGATACTTGAATAATACTAAAAATTGTGGATTATGGTATAAGAAAGAAAAATACTTTGAACTAAAAGTTTACACTGATGCTAATTGGGTTGGAAACATTAATGATAGAAAAAACACTACTAGTGGAGCATTATTTTTAGGAGAAAAATTGGTAACTTGGATTAGTAAGAAATAAGGATGCATTTCTCAATCCACTGCAGAAGAAGAATATGTTGTGACAACACAAGTGCTATTAACATTTCTAAGAACCTAGTGATGCATGCAATGATAAATCACATATCTATTAAGTATCACTATTTGAGGGACAAAGTTCAAGAAAAGCAAGTTAGATTGGAATATGTGAAGTCACAAGAGAAAACTAGTGATATATTTGAAAAACCCTTACCCAAGGACATATTTGAATAGTTGAGGAGTAGACTAGGGGTCCATACCCTATCTAATAATCACTAAAGTGATATGAGGTTGCATCAAATTTTACTTTATCAAAATATGTAATGATGTTGATGCATGATGTTCACACTTTGGGTTTCCTAAGGTTGTGAAGATGGAAGACAAGCTGAAACTGCATATCTATACATGCAAGGTACTGGAATCTAAATGAAACAACAGTGTTACTAATTTGGCTATTGAAGAGATTATTATTTTATTTTTGGAATTGTTGTCAAAGGGAGAGAGATTGCATGAAATATTTAGGAGCGATCAACACAGAGAGAGAATCAATGAAATATTCAGAAAATGAGAGAGAGATTAGACAAAGGGAGAGACCTTGATATTGTGTAGTGATTAAACATATAAAATTCATAAGCTAGGTGTTAGCTATTTTTCTTATTGAATCCCGTTACAATCCTTAAATGCTTCAATTGAACTCTATGACTCCTAAACTCCTGATTCTAAGCAAGAAAAGACTAATTGACAAGGAGAAACTCCTAAACTTTGGGCTCCACAAACCTAGGTGGGTGTACCTAAGACATATAAAATTTGCATACATAAACACTATCTCACTAAACCCTTTATGTAGACATGAAAATCAGTGGATTATGACAAGGATATTCACCCTTTTTCTCTTTGAACCCAGAGGCTCAAGTAGGCTAACCTATTAGATTCACTTCTACAAGGAATCACCAATAATGTCTATACTATTCAATACAAATTCTGAACATTCATGCTATCAAATAGGAAATGTAAAATGATTTCAATTAATGCTTGATGAAGAAAACTGCTATTCCAGCCAAGACCAATGCCTTCTCTACTGGGAAATAGAGTCAAACAAATATACAATCCCAGAAAACCCTAACTCCAACTCAAGAACCCAAATGAAATGCCTTGCAAACCATTCCTCTCATTTCAACACCTGGACATTAGATTCATATATAAACCTTAAATTCTCAGAACTTGTAAATAAGATTAACTCTCTCCTTGAAAGAAACTTAAAGAAACAAGATGATACCTACCTTATAGCCAGTGTATCAAAATGCCTTACAAACTGACACACAAGAACTAAGACCAGATACACAAATACATCAACAAGAACTAAATAGGGATTCCCTTGTTTTCATTAAAACTCATTTGAAACTATACATTGCAAAACTATGAACACAAAAATACAAGACTCAGAAGCTTGAAGTTGTCCTAGCAGCATAAAGTTTTCAACATCACTCTACAATGAGAAGAGAAATTGGCATATAGCAAATGAGAGTCAGTTCAAAACCAACTGACAGCTGTCCATCTTTGGCCTCAAAATATCTTCAGGTTCTTCCCACACTTTGTCTACAATTGATTCCTTCAAACTGAACCACAATGTGCAATCATTTCCAAACTGATCTAATTTTGATTCTTGTCCTCAAAATTTGAACCTAAACTATGCTCATCCACTTCACTAAAATTGAAAATAAACTCCTCCATTAGATTCCTCATTTTGAGACCTTTCCAATGATATATCGCAGTTATATGTTTTGTCAAAAAATGAACTTGCAGGTCATTTTCTCATGAGCAGCTCACCATTTGAATTTTTGAATAAATTCCAATAGTTTCAACTATATCAATTTTCTGAATTCTTTTAAATCTGAGATATTATATCATTCTCTGCATATACCCTCAGAAGGGACCATGAAGCACCAAGTGTCATCACCTTATTGGATGCTCAGACCTAACTCAAGCTTACCACCCTCATTTGGAGATCAAGCGATTGCATGTATTCTCCAGGTCTCTGAATCAAACCACTAACCATGGTTAGCCTTTGAGAACTAGAAAAATAGCTATTCTCTGAATCTCCAAGTCAATTTTTAACCTTGAGTTACTTTTGGAGATCTGGCAACCAAGGCACTCTCCCATACTTTGAATGCTAGGAACATGACTGCCAGGACTTAGAGAACTAGTGACTGGCTTATTCTCCTATTATGTGAATGGTTAGGCCTTAACTACTAAGACTTGGAGATCTCACGACTAGGTACTCTCTTGATCTCAGAATGGCTTCACCTAACCGCCAGGGATCTCGCGACCTGGCGACTAACCGAGTTCTCCAAGTCACAAGATTTCCTCCTAACTGTCGGTTCCTTCTCGCGACCTCATGACTATGTGACACATGTCCCCCCTAGCCACCTTAGTGCTCTTCATCTATAAAATTATCTTCTAGGCCCACCGACACATAAACCAAGGCTCTTTTACTTACCATGCATATAAGTGCCAAGGTATTTAAATATTATAGAAACCTAACCCGTGCTACATGTGGGATAAGGCCAGTTTATACTTTTCATGTGTCTAAGCTCCTCTTACACTTGCACAGGGCCTTTCACACCATGGGAGCACCTCCATGTGTTTGTGTGAAACTTACAATGTCTGCTACACATCCTCGTTCAACTGCAAGTGCGCACATTGCCAAATATGCGCACCCATCTCCTAACGCAAGAGCAAACACACAAAAATGTGCCCCCTACACTATGCATGGGCATTGTTTTAAATGCGTGAGGCACATATACCTCAAAGTTACGAAGGGCCATTCACCTTCTTGAGTGAAGCACTTCCTCCATTATGCGGTGTAAGTCCCCTTTTATAACATATCCATATACTCTGTCACAGAGTCTCCCAATATTGCTCAACTATTAGAGTGCCTCTGCAACAAAATGCGTAGGCTTCCTATTCCTCAAAATGTGCTAGCATTCCTCTTTAATTACATGATTTATCCTCTACTTCATTTGAGCACTCCCACTGCATTTGTGTAAGCAGCCCCTTGTTTGAACTGGCATGCACATTGCATTATATTGGCTCCTTCACCTTATGCGGGGCCTTCCTAATTGCTGATAGTCCTCTAATTTTCATATGAGTGAGTGCCTCTTTGGCTTTCTATGTGACCAACCTTTTCCATCATGCACATCTTCAATTTCAAAATGGTGCGTAACCTCCTCTATTCAAATGTGCAAGGATTCATCATTTGATCATTCATGTATGCTGGTATTTACCTTTTCTCAGGCAGGCAACTTACACACATTTCTTTGCATTAAACAGTGGTGCCTCATGCACTCCTCATAGTGGCTTTGCTTGTCTCTTACTTGAGCTGGCTTTTTATGAGACCTTCTCTCTTATGGACTGACACCAAACTTTGCGAGAGTTTTCTTCCTCTTACCTAGGCTGTAATATGACCACAAATCATTGAAACTCCCACGCAGAAGTATGCAACATCCCCTCTATACTTAGTGGACTGAGAGTCCACCTTATTTCGTAGGCACCATTATATTTGGTGTTTCCTCTACATTCATTCACGTGAGCCTTGGCATTGTTTAATAACTGTGTGAGGTATCCTAGCTCCTCAATGTGTGGCTAGCTTTGACCATTGACTGCTAACTCCCTAACACTTGCGTAACCTAGCCTACCAATTGCACCTCATCTTTGGCTCATGCAACCTTCTATATTCATCTGGAATCCTCCCATTCATTTGCATGAATGCCCCTTAATGTGCTCTCTCCAATACCTTTTGTTTTCTCAAGGCACCTATGTTAGCCTTCAAACTAATGTTGGCCCTCTTCCATGCACAGGGAATTCTACATGAGTCTTTTTACAACTTCCATATTTCCTTAAGAGGCAAACTCATGCAGAAAGCCTAGCAGAATTCACCTTATCAATATATGTTTCGAGCGCCTTTTGAGAAACTAACAGTAGCTTTACCATCAGCTTTATGCTATTTATCTTGACAGCCATATCCAAAATGCTCACTCCATCATTGTCTTTCAAAGTAACCATATTTGTCATCCTTTCATTGACATCTTGACTCAAGTAATAAATATAATCAGGTTCTTTTAAAACAGTAGAGCCAAAAGTGAAGTATCTCAAGAGAAAAACCAAATTTTCGGCAATAAGATCAATGCAATTATGATTTGCCATGTCTGTAGAAATTCAAATTCTCCTCATATTTTCCATTCTTTCATTGACATCTTGACTCAAGTAATAAATATAATCAGGTTCTTTTAAAATAGTAGAGCCAAAAGTGAAGTATCTCAAGAGAAAAACCAAATTTCTGGCAACAAGATTAATGCAATTATGATTTTCCATGTCTGCAAAAATTCAAATTCTCCTCATTATCAATTAGACCATGTGCTACATATTCCTCAATGTACCCAAAAAGTGGTCACTTGATGAAATAAGTCATGGTACATTGGAAATTTAATCCATTGTCCACCTTTTCTTTACACTCCTGCAAGACTACAAACTAACATTAGCTGGCATCCAAGAGCGGCCGTAAAAATTGATTGAAAGCCATCACAGGAATAGGTGACTGGGAGGAATCATTCACTTCTACCATGTCATTACATTTTCTAGAGGAGATTTTCCAACATGACTCAAGCTAAAAGAAACTAATGATCAAATATGGCCACTTGGAAACACTTCATGTCTACATTGCCCAAAATCACATAAATCGGTTCTGGAACTGACTTTTAAAACTGACTAGACCAAACTTTCGAGACCTGACATCTTGGGCACTAAATCACCTCCATACAAGGATTATGAGTCCATAACCAATTTTCCAAAAAGATCAAATGGCCTATTACAATTAATCACCAAAGTAAGCTTGTTAGTAAAAATTAGGATATAAAACAATGAAAATCATAGAAACTGGCTTCAGATTCGGCTTTGAAAACTAGGTGAAACATGACATCAGGATCTAAAAATAGGGGCATTTGTTATTTTTCATACAAAGAATATCATTCCACAATTAGGGCTTATGATGAATAATAGGGTGCATTTGGTAGTCAAGAAATAATTGGCTCTCAGAATTGCAAACTGGGAAACATAGTAAAACAGTGATTTGTGTATATAGAATGACCCTGGGAAAGTATGCTGAAAGATTCATCAAGACTTCTAACTTGGCATACTTGTACTACTTTTAGAATAGAACATAGTGGTACAGCCCGTTCAGGCTCATCAATCACGGATCAAAAGTTATAACATCATGAATAGGGGTACAGGTCAATTTGCACATTTCGCAACTTGTAAAATAATAGAAGTTGCATTTTGAATCACATTTGCAAACTGAGTGAACGGATTCAACATGACCTCAAAATTGAAAAATTAGAAGTACTTGACCCCTGGAATATGATGCAAAAGGAAATTTCTCAATAGGGTCAACTAGATCAAAGATATGACTGGTCAAACAGGCCCTTCCAAAATTTTGAACAATTACATAAGTACATGACAACAACAAACTACCAACTTTGAGGGGTTCGAAACCTAAGCAAACAGATTTGAAATGACTTGAAAATTGGAACATAGGTTCTTTGATATGCATACTAAACATCCTCAAAGTGGTGGTGGGTCATGAAACATTTTTGGACACAAGATATTCAAAGGCAAACTGGGCTACTATACTCTATTTGACACAGGCAAAATTGTGCAATTTGACACTTGCTCAAAATGGGACTTCACCAAATGATTTAGGATGATAAAATAACACCATAGAATGCATGCATATACTGAATGGAGTGTGTTAAACACCTGAAACACCTCATAGTCTTCAAAATGATAGCCAGTACCACATATGCATGAAAATTATTTATAGGGCTTCAAACTTTTACAATTTTCTCAACTTGTGACTCAAAATGAGCATGCAATTTTGAGTCCCAATAGTGGCTCTGACTTTGGATGTGTGCCCCATGTAGGCATGCAAAGGACTTTAGAAATTGATGGTAGAAGCAGACCACCCAAAGAGAATCATCTTGACAACTTCTTTTCACAAAAACTAAAAAAGAACCCCTCTCGAACATCTTTATTGAAAGCAAGAAAACTACTCCTACTATGTACAAACGATGGTCCCGAGTCACCGAAATTTTTTCAAAACTTCTTACCTCTGTCATATACTTGATTATCATTTCTTTCTTCTTGAGGTAAGCTAGACATTTTATTCCCATTTGTTTCACCAAGCATATCAACACTTTCAATCAGCTCATTAGGAAAAACAAAATAACTATCTTCATTTCAATAGTGCATGTAAAAACTTGAAACATTTTCTTCATCTTGCTCACTATGAAAATAAGACTCAGCATGCTCATGAATACTACCATCAAACTAAAACTGATCTTTATCTACTGATTCATGCATGCTATCAATCTGAAATGCAAAAGTCTCATATTCTACTTGATAAAAATCATCATTCATACCTTGACATTGCATATCCCCAAGTGTAGCCAGTTGGAGTTCAAATGAATAATCAAATTTATACTCACACATTTCATCATCATCAAATTCTGAAACCACTCCAAAACCTCCAGATGCATCTCTATAATCACAATGCTAATTAGTATTCACATCACCTAAATCATTATTAAATTTACTATAAAGTGTCAGGCGATCTTCAAATACAACTCTATCAAGCACTTCATCATCAAACTCACAAAATGAAACATCATCATTTAAGACTCTATCACACATGGAAGAAAAAAACTCTAATTTCTCACAGTAGTATGACAGTATGTCATCATTTACATCCAGTTCAACTAAATCTTAAACCTCCATGTGTTCTTCAAATAATGGATTGATAACTCCATGTAATACTCCTCTTTGAACACTATGACAAAAAATGGGCTGATCATCATCAAAATCCTCATCATATAAAGCATTAGTAAACACTTTAAACTCACTACCCATTTCATTTTCATGGAGACTTTCAGCATATGAAGAAAAATCAGAACTATATGAAGATTCACTATCAACATCACCTACCAAGCATATAGTGTCCATAATTACATCCTCTTCATTACCTTGTTTAGGATAACCATTACGATAAGACCATGATTTACCCCCAAACTCTCTGCTATATGTTGCAACTTCATTATCCAATGTAGAACCATTAGATACCCTTTCACTCAAATCTTCATGTTCAACTTTATTAATATCACATTGAATCACCGTTTCCTTATCTTCATATTTTGAGGACAAATCACTCTCAAAATCTTCATATTCAAACTGATTTGTATAATGCAAAAACTGGGATGCATTTTCATTTTCAGATTTGGAAAAAGAATTCATACCTTCACTTTCAAATGAGTATTCACTACCGTCACTACTTTCTTCTTCCCATGTTGCATCTGACTCATATGAAGACATCTCACCATCACTGCCTTCATCATTCTCACTTGAATAACCACTTTTAGCACTATGTTCCTCTGACTGTGACTTATATGCATGTGAATCGCATTTTTCATCTTGTGTTACTGGCTCTTCTTGAAATGTCGGATCATAAACTTCAAATTCATCATTAGAGACATAATTTTCAGCCTCTTCATTTACACAAGACTGAGATATAAATGCAGCAACTTCATGTCTAGAAACATTAGCAATATCACATTCATAATCAACATTACAAGAACTCGCTGCTATAGCTAATTCACAATTCAAAATATCAGCACATTGCTCAATTATATCAAAGTCTAGAATATATCTTACTGTTGTAGCATCATGAACACATGTTTCATCAATAGCAAAAGACTCAACTGCATTTATACATATATTCTAATCTGAAATTTCAACTTGATTATAAACTATAGTGGAAGTGTTGATACACTGATTTGAAACTAAGGTATCAACACTACATTCTTCTTTTCTTTCACATTCATTATATCGGCAAACATTCATGCAAAAATGACCTCTAGCCAATCCATACTTCAAATTGTTTTCAATATCCATTGCAGTTATAAATGCCTGATATAATGATTCAGGTTCTTTATCCCTCAATAAGTAATTCAGTTTCTTATCAAATGCATCGAAGTAGACAATTACAAAAACTTGATCATTGGGTCTATAACTTTCAGGGATCTCATTCAAAATTTTTGCAAATCTGATGTTGAATTGAGGAACAAGTTCATCACTCTCAATATGAATCTTCAAAAACCTACTATAAGAATCAGATATGCTTACCCTTTCTCCAAACTACTCCATGAAGGCTAAATGTAACTCACTCCAAGATGAAATAAAACATGCTAGTAGAAAAGAAAACCAGTCTCTAGCATCACCTTCTAAAGTTTGAACAAACAATTTCATATGCATATTATCAGGAGAAATTTCATAGTCACACATCAAGTCACTAAATAATTGAACATGATGACTAGCTGGAACAAGATGGTTCCCATTAAACTTAGGTAAACTTTTCCAGATATCATTAGGAATGACATTTGGGAAACCATGAATACCATCAAAACATAATGGCATATATCTCTTGGTAGAAATAGATCTAGAAACTTCACTAACTGACTGCATGCTTGATGAAAAGAAATTTGACATTCTTTGAAACTTTGGAACTCATTTACCAACAATAACTTTGATTTGTAACTAGCAGTAGACCCATATACTTTCTACCAAATTAACTTCTTCAAACACACTTCACAAACTTTTACTTAACTCACAATTCAAACCAGCAGTATGTAATTTCACACTCATATGTCCTTTCTTTAATGACAAAACCATTTGATAAGGACCACGTGAACACATAAAATACTAAATGGAGAATACCTGGAAGCCTTTGCTAATTGTTGTTTTTCTCTTCACATTTGACTGAAATCTGAAACAAGGCTTCAAACCTTAGGTTCGTTCTTAGCACAGAGTCACCAGCTCTTTTCAAAGAACACAAATTTTCACTTGTCTTCTTTAAAACATCAACATATTCTGGGCATTCCTCACAACAAAGTCACATATATTTTAAAATTTTACAACAATAAATTCCAGGTAATATACTGTCAGACCTGAAAAATTTTTTTAGATAATCACATTTATGAGACTCTTCCCCAAACTGAATATAGCAAGACTCGGGGATACTCTTAATGGTAAACTTATTTCACTCCCTAGTAGAGTCATCAATCTGTTAGCTATTTTTCTTGTTGAATCCCATTACAAGCCTTAAATGCTTCAATTGAACTCTGTGATTCCTAAACTCCTGATTCCAAGCAAGAAAAGACTAATTGACAAGGAGAAACTACTTCTACACTTCGGGCTCAACAAACTCAAGCGGGTGTACCTAAGACATACAAAATATGCATACATAAACACTCTCTCACTAAACCCTTTATGTAGACATGAAAATCAGTGGATTATGACAAGGATATTCACCCTTCTTCTCTTTGAACCTAGAGGCTTAGGTAGGCTAACCTCTTAGATTCACTTCTACAAAGAATCACCAAAAACATCTGTACTATTCAATACAGATTCTGAACATTCATGTTGTGGAACAAGAAATGTAAAATGATTTCAATTAATGCTTGATGAAGAAAACTACTATTCAAGCCAAGACCAATGCCTTATCTATTGGGCAGCAGAGTCAAATAAATATACAATCCCAGAAAACCCTAACTCCAACTCAAGAACCCAAATGAAATGCCTTGCAAACCATTCCTCTCATTTCAAAACCTAGACATCAGATTCATATATAAACCTTAAATTCTCAGAACTTGTAATTAACATTGACTCTCTCCTTGAAAGAAACTTAAAGAAATAAGATCACAACTACCTTATAGCTAGTGTATCAAAATGCCTTACAAACTAACACACAAGAACTAAGACCAGATACACAAAGAAATCAACAAGAACTGAATAGGGATTCCCTTGTTTTCATTAAAACTCATCTGAAACTATACATTGCAAAACTATGAACACAAAAATACAAGACTCAGAAGCCTGAAGCTATCCTAGCAGCATAAATTTTTCAACATCACTCTATAATGAGAAGAAAAAATGAGATATAGCAAATGAGAGTCAATTCAAAACCAACTAACAGCTGTCCATCTTTGGCCTCAAAATATCTTCAGGTTCTTCCCACAATTTCTCTATAATTGATTCCTCCAAATTGAACCACAATGTGCAATCATTTCCAAACTGATCTAATTCTGATTCTTGTCATCAGAATTTGAACCCAAACTACACTCATCCACTTCATTAAAACTAAAAATAAACCCCTCCATCAAATTTCTCATTCTAAGACCTTTCCAGCGATATATAACACATATGTTTTATCAAAAAATGAACTCTCAGGTCATTTTTTCGTGAGCAACTCACCATTTGAATTTTTGAATAAATTCCAATAGTTTCAACTATATCAATTTTCTGAATTCTTTTAAATCTGACATATTATATCATTCTCTACATATACCCTTAGAAAGGACTAGGAAGCACCAAGTGTCTTCACCTTATTGGATACTGGAACCTAACTCAAGCTTAACCACCCTCATTTGAAGATTAGGTGATTGAATGTATTCTCTAGGTCTTTGAATCAAACCACTAACCATGGTTAGGCTCTCAGAACTAGCGAAATAGCTATTCTCTAAATCCCTAAGTCAATTTTTAACCTTGAGTTACTTTTGGAGATCTAGCGACCAAGGAACTCTCCCATTCTCTGAATGCTAGGAACATGACCGCCAGGACTTAGAGAACTGGTGACTAGCTTATTCTCCTTTTCTGTGAATGGTTAGGCCTTAACTACTAAGACTTGGAGATCTTGCAACTAGGTACTCTCCTGATCTCAGAATGGCTTCACCTAATTGCTAGGGATCTCATGACCTGGCGACTAACTGAGTTCTCCAAGTCACTAGATTTCCTCCTAATTGCCAGTTCCTTCTCACAACCTTGTGACTATGTGACACGTGTCCTCCCCATCCACCTTGGTGCTCTTCATTTGCAAAATTATCTTCTAGGCCCGCTGACATGGAAAGTGAGGTGGCTGCATAGGCTTGCGTGAGTAGAGCCTCCTCCATTTGATCTACCTCATATGTTTGCGGAGTTGTGTATATTTACCTCACAGACTTGTTTCGGCACCAATGTGGGATCATTGCTTTTCAAGTTTTTAAAGATTTCTTTGCATCTTCACTCAAAATATGTGGGCCCACCACCACACTACATCAAATCCTCTAGCCAAGAGGCCCACCAATAGCCCCTTGGCTCTTTTAATTACCATGCATATAAGTGCTAGGGTATTTAAATATTATAGAAACCTAACCTATGCTGCATGTGGGATAAGGCCAGTTTATACTTTTCATGTGTCTAAGCTCCTTTTACACTTGTACAGGGCCTTTCATGCCATGAGAGCACCTCCATGTGTTTGTGTGAATCTTACAATGTCTGCTATACATCCTCATTCAATTACAAGTGCGCACATTGCCAAATCTACGCACCCATCTCCTAACGCAAGAGCAAACACAAAAAAATGTGCCCCCTACACTATGCTTGGGCATTGTTTTAAATGCATGAGGCACATATACCTCAAAGTTACGAAGGGCCATTCACCTTCTTGAGTGAAGCACTTCCTCCATTATGCAGTGTAAGTCCCCTTTTATAAAAAATGCATGTGCTCTATCACAAAGACTCCCAACATTGCGCAAGTATTAGAGTGCCTTTGCAACAAAATGCGTAGGCTTCCTATTCCTCAAAACATGCCAAGACTCCTCTTTAATTACATGATTTACCCTTTACTTCATTTGAGGACTCCCACTGCATTTGTATAATCAGCCCCTTGTTTGCACTGGCATGCACATTGCATTATATTGGCTCCTTCACCTTACGCAGGGCCTTCCTAATTGCTGATAGTCCTCCAATTTTCATATGAGTGAGTCCCTCTTTGGCTTTCTACGTGACTAGCCTTTCCCATCACACACATCTTCAATTTCAAACTGGTGCATAACCTCCTCTATTCAAATGTGCAAGGCTTCATCATTTGATCATTCATGTATGATGGTATTTACCTTTTCTCAAGTAGGCAGCTTACACACATTTCTTTGCATTAAAAAGTGGTGCCTTATGCACTCCTCGTAGTGGCTTTGCTTGTCTCTTGCATGAGCTGGCTTTTCATGAGACCTTCTCTCTTATGGACTGACACCAAACTTTGTGAGAGTTTTCTTCATCTTACCTAGGCTGAAATATGACCACAAATCATTGAAACTCCCACACAGAAGTATGCAACATCCCTTGTATACTTAGTGCACTGAGACTCCACCTTATTTCCTAGGCACCATTATATTTGGTGTTTCCTCTACATTCATTCACTTGAGCCTTGGCATTGCTTAATAATTGTGTGAGCTATCCCATCTCCTCAATGCGTGGGTTTCTTTGACCATTGGCTGCTAACTCCCTAACACTTGTGTAACCTAGCCTACCAATTGCAGCTCATCTTTGCCTCACGCAACCTTCTGTATTCATCTGGAAGCCTCCTATTCATTTTCATGAATGCCCCTTAATATGCTCTCTCCAATACCTTTTGTTTTCTCAAGGCACCTATGCTAGCCTTAAAACCAATGTTGGCCCTCTTTCATGTGTAGGGAATTCTCCATGGGTCCTTTTACAAATTCCATATTTCCTTGAGAGGAAAACTCACGCAGAAAGCTTGGCAGAATTCACCTTATCAATATATGTTTCTAGCACCTTTTGAGAAACTAACAATAGCTTTACCATCAGCTTTATGCTATTTATCTTGATAGCCATATCCAAAATGCTCACTCCATTGTTGTCTTTGCCATCCTTTCATTGAATCTTGACTCAAGTAATAAATATAATCAGTTTCTTTTAAAATAGTAGATCCAAAAGTGAAGGATCTCAAGAGAAAACCCAAATTTTTGACAACAAGATCAATGCAATTGTGATTTACCATGTCTGTAGAAATTAAAATTCTCCTCATTATCAATCAGACCATGTGCTACATATTCCTCAACGTACCCAAAAAGTGGTCACTTGATGAAATAAGTCATGGTACATTGGAAATTTAATCCACTGTCCACCTTTTTTTTACACTCTTGCAAGACTACAAACTAACATTAGCTGGCATCTAAGAGCGGCCTTAAAAATTGACTCAAAGCCATCACAGGAACACGCCATTGGAAGGAATCATTCATTTCAACCATTTTATTACATTCGCCAGAGGACAATTGTCTAGCAAGACTTAAGCTACAAGAAAATAATGATCAAATATGGCCACTTGGAAACACTTCCTATTTGCGTTGCCCAAAATCACATAAATCGGTTCTGGAACTGACTTTTAAAACTGACCAGATGAAACTTTCGAGACCCGACATGTTGGGCACTAAATCACCTCCATGCAAGGATTATGAATTCATAACCAATTCACCAAAAATATCAAATGGCCGGTTACAATTAATCACCAAATTTAGCTTGTTAGTAAAAATTAGGATATAAAACAATGAAAATCATAGAAACTAGCTTTAGATTCAGCTTTGAAAACTAGGCTAAACATAACATCAGGATCCAAAAATAGGGGCATTTGTTCTTTTTCATACAGAGAATATAGTTCCATAATTAGGGCTCATGATGAATAACAGGGTGCATTCGGCAGTCAGACAAAGATTGGCTCTCAAAATTGCAAACTGGGAAACATAGTAAAATAGTGATTTGTGTATACAGAATGACCCTGGGAAAGTATGCTAAAAGATTTTTCAAGACTTCTAACTTGGCATACCTGTACTATTTTTAGAATAGAACATAGTGGTACAACCTATTTAGGCTCATCAATCACGGATCAAAAGTTATAACATCATGAACAGGGGTACAGGTCAATCTGCACATTTCACAACTTGTAAAACAATAGAAGTTGCATTTAGAATCGCATTTGCAAAGTGAGTGAACGGATTCGTCATGACCTCAAAATTGAAACATTGGAAGTACTTGACCCCTAGAATATGATGCAAAAGGAAATTTCTCAATAGGGTCAACTGGATCAAAGATATGACTGGTCAAATAGCCCCTTCCATAATTCTGAACAATTACATAAGTGCATGACAACAACAAACTACCAACTTTGAGGGGTTCGAAACCTAAGAAAACATATTCGAAATGACTTGAAAATTGTAACATAGATTCTTTGATATGCATAGTAAACATCCTCAAAGTGGTGGGTCATGAAACATTTCTAGATGCAAGATATTCAAAGGCAAACTGGGCTATTGTACTCTATTTGATACTTAGGTAGAATTGTGCAATTTGACACTTGCTCAAAATGAGACTTCACCGAACGATTCAGGATGATAAAATAACACCATAGAATGCATGCATATACTGAATGGAGTGTGTTAAACACTTGGAACACCTCATAGGATTCAAAAATGACAATCGAGTACATATGCATGAAAAGCATTTATAGGGCTTCCAACTTTTACAATTTTTTCAAGTTGTGACTCAAAATGAGCATGCAATTTTGAGTCCCAACACTAGGGAGAGCTTACCAAGTCACAATATTTACATTCAAAGTTGTAGAAAAATGTTTATTATTGTATGCCATATTTCAAATTGTGTTTCCATCAATGTGAAAGGGAGAGATTGTTATACTAAAACTGATTGAATATCTTATAAGGAGAGTTTGAGAACTGATTGGATAATTCAAAGGGAGAGATTGATGATTAGTGAGCTACAAAGGTACATGTAACACATTAAATCAATTATTATATTATTATTGATGTTGACTAGTTTTGACTATACTTTTCATGATAGTTACAAACATTTGAAGAAGGAATAATTGTGAAGGAATGATATATTAACATAAAGATGAGATGTATGAGAAATATATAAATATGGTATTCATTGGGTAAATTATTGATGAGTCTATGACATTATGTTAGTGATTTGATTGTATTACATAATTTTATTATGAATTAAAGATCAAGAATGAATAATTTTATGCGGTCAGTAAAAGAAGAACTTAGTATACATAGAGTTGAAATAGTTTACACTGAGAAAGTGTAGTGTATATTGTGTATAGTGTTAACCGAGTAAGAATTCACTAACACATCATGGTATTGACTGAGTGAAAGAAATAAAATGGAACATATGACTTTTGACTTAAGATGATAAGCTGGATAAATATGGATGGTTCTGAGGTTAAAGATAAAGTTTGTTATGAATATCAAATGACTGACAAAATTCAAGTTTGATTGGATGATGGAAAATGAAATGTGTTTCAAACACAAGTTCTGAGGAAGGTTGAAGCGACAAAATCAACGATGAATATTAAGAGGAAAATTATATGGCTGAGAAGATAATAGTTTATCATGTCTATAAAAGGAGACAAGAGATTCATTATGAAGATGATGTGCATGAGACGAATGTATTCATGAGAAGCTGGTCAAACAGGTTAAAGAAAGAACTGAGTAAATCTACAAACTACACTGAGCGTCAGAGAAAGGAATTAACTAAGCAAAAAAGAGTTGGAGGATACAAGGATTTTGAAGTAATTATGATGGCCATAGGTATTATGAGCTTAGCATAGATCTGAAAATCTAGAAATTAAGTTTTATTTGAATCGGGTCATTTATTGTTGCATTCTAACCATTTCTATAGATAAATCTCTTAATTGAGTGGGACTTAATAGTCTTTATTATTTCATTATGACATTTAATGAATGTTGATTGTTTTTATGTTGACCCCATAGTGAATGTTTGGTCATGGAGAATTGTTAGTGATAAATCCTCTAAGAAGATCACACCTTACAGTGTTTTTTGTAACATTTAACAAGGTTGGCTCTTAACCGGGCTAACTTCAGGAGAGTGAAACTATTTTGGATATCGGTCCCACATGGTTTTTCCCATAAAATAATTTCTATGTTAAAAATCAAGTATTATATGTGTATGGATGTGATTATTTTTTATTTTACTTTACACATTATAATTACTAGTTTGATTGGTATATATGTTGGAAATACAAATGGGAAAGTAGTACTGAGAGGGGGAATTTGAATCAAAACTTGCTAACTTCTATCTTTTTGAACTGTTCAAACTTTATGCATCATGTCAACATAACTTGAACAATCTAAGTAATATATCATCTCAAACAGCATACATGAAATCACAAATAACCCAATAGATTTGGTAAGCCAAAAACCCTTGAAAGGTAAAACGGGGGTGGGGATGACACCCACAAATCTTCACTACTACAGATAATAAAGTTTGCCTGTTAGGGAATACAAAATTTGATCATATCATGATCTACCCTGTGAGAGGTCTTCTCTATTAAAAGCTAAGAGACTTATTCAGTCTACCTTGTTAAAGGATTTACAAACTTACAATAAAGTAAGCACTCGGTAAAGAGATTTACAAAAGTCTGCTAAGACTACTCGGTTAAGAGATTTACCCTGATACACTGGTTAAAATGTCTTAGTATATGATCCTTCAGTTTGCACTGATATGCTGATAACAGATCTTCTCTTTATTGTATGATTGTGATCTCTTCTATTTGATCTTCCTTGATTCTATCCTGTCACTGCTTTGCTCGGTCACTGAACTTTGTCTGAATACTTCTCCTAATTATTTCCTCATACTCATAGTATTCATTCAATCTCAATGTCTCTAATTTTCTCTTTGATTCACACACTCATCTCTATCCTAGATCTTCCTTTATATAGTAGCAAAAATATTTTACCGTTACAAGATCTACGGTCCAGATATATTCCTATTGCTGCCTATACTATACAATTTTTTCATTGGTTAAAGGTTATACATAGGGATCAATGATAGAAATATGGATGTGTAACCACCTCCGTAATTACCTCAATAGACAACATACAAAATATAATTATCACCAAAAATGGTTACCTCGATCATTGTGCCATTACAGACTTGTATGTCAATTTTGGCTAACTCAGCAAAAGTTATCCCTGGCACTCGACATCAATTTTCCTCAGCATCTATTGTACTCAGCATCTATTGAACTTCTCTATCACTCGATAATCATTGATATATGTAGCTTGACAATAACTATACTCAGCATATTACAAACATATTGTGACTGTGACTTAACTTGATAGTACTACTACTCGGTAAGTGTACAATACAAAACTCAGCGTTTGTAGAATGACTCAGTTATAGTGATGACTGACCATCCTTCCCTAGATATATAAATAAGTGTAAGACACTAATAGTCAACAAAATTATAGATATCTGCAATCTCCTCCTTTGATATTAGTGGCAAAAATACTTTGTCATGACATTCGTATATACAATTACAAAAATATGTTTGTATAGCCTAAAACTCCCCTAAGATATATATACATATTCAAAATTGTGTTACCTAGTGATACCTGTCCCTATTCACACTCGTGTCATGATAATTCCCCCTTGTTTTTGACAAGACTAATTTCCTCATCACTAGATAAGTTACAAATTTTCTCCAGAAAAGGTCTGTGTAGCACCGTGATCATGTATAATGCATCTGTCCATGTAGTTGAAGTGAGATTTAACACTTCAATTTGTATTCTAAATTAGCGGCCAGATTGATGAGACCTTCAGCTATAGACAAATGTGAGTCACTCTGGATCAATGTTTTAGCCTTGGCTAATTTTCTCTGTATAGCCTCTAGATGTGGTGTAAGAATAGTTTGAATAAAAAGTAGGTGAGAGAGAATCTTGCCATTATTTTCATCAGCTCAGCTAACTTACCCTGTGTCTGCATTACCTTAACATAATGTCTGACACTGGTGCTGGCATCCAAATTTAGGGACTGACTTGAAACTTTGATCTCTTGCTTGAGAGTTTCAAGAAAGCATTGGTTCTCATCTATGAATAGTTAAACATTGCATATCTTGGCCAGTAGAGACTGTCCATCAACAACTAATCTCTTGGTCTCCTTAACCAAAGTTGACAACTCAACTTGTTTGACTGATATCTCAGCAGATATCTTATCCAACATTTTTGTCTCAAATCTGCGTTCTGACCATTCAAATAGCTTATCACTTGCACAACTCACGTCATGATTTACTTTCTAAACAATATGTACAAGTTGTTCCAATATGGGAAAGGAACTATTTACATCAGATAAGTCATAAACTTCATTAAATATGTCCTTTATTTCATGAAGAACCTATTTTTGCCGATGCTCCCTTCGGAGTTCTGCTTGTCTACTTTTCCTTGTCAGCAAATCTTTCATTATCTGTAACTGCTTGAAAGTAAGGTTATTAGTATCCCATTTAGGAATAACAATTTCTTCATCAATTTTTACCTCATCTTTTTCCTTTGGTGCTCTTGGTGGGGTGCTTCCACTCGGCAGCTGTACAAGAGCTTTGATGGCCTCTTGTTCCTTCAGTGCTTTTTTTTCAATGAATTTTCCTCTATTGTTCCCTTCTTCATTCTCCTTTTCCTTGGCATGAGGTCAAATAGCTTGTCCATCCAGCTTCATTCCATGTCCTTTTGTGTTGTGTTCTTCCTTAGAAGGACTCTGAATTTTATCTTCTATTTTAACTTCTTCTTCAGCAGAGTGAGTTAATGGTACCGACTTGATTGATTCCTTAGTGAGACTTGTACCAACTAACATATCAATAGTAGAAACTTTAGGTATAGGAGGATTATCAATGGCAGATTGTGTGCTTGTAATGGTGGGATAATCCTTGACTTGCAATAGTACAGTGTGTTAGGCATTTTTCTTCTCTTAGGATAGATCTTAGATAAAAGGGGGTCCAAGTTTACAAGAAAAGCCTAATTGCTAAGGATTGGATAAGATCCTTCTTCATTTTTGAGTTCCACACACACCCAGGCAGATATTACCTTGATAGATGACTATAAATATAGTTTTGTAAGGTGGACACTCATTTGCTGTCTTGATATAGCCCTATTGAAGTATTTTGAGAAACTATGACTTGAAACTACAATAGAAATCAATGGTATAAGGACTTTCATCCTTCTTCCTTTTAAGGAGAGATAACCTTTATGATTCTCTCTTTTTAGAATCAGTAGAATAAAAGATTGAATCCTAGAAACAACCTTAATCAATCATATTCAAGAAACTTTTAAACATCAAAATAATAAATCATAGAAGATTTTCAAATTTATTTTAACTTCTGAGTCGAAAGATAGAATGTAAAGTTGAAACAGACAATCTAGACCAGTGCCTTATCTATTGGGAAAAAGGAATCTAAACATATACCTACAAAATAAATTCAAAAACAATACATTAACATGCCTTGCATATCACACAATTTCAAATAGATTGCTTTACAAACCATTCTTTTAACCTGATATCATTATCATCAAATTTCCACAAATATAATTACTCCTAGGAACAAATTATGAGAAATTTCAATTCTTCCCTTGAAAGAAACTCATAAATCTGTGCCACACCAGATATATTTTAAATGCCTAACACATAAAACATACAAGAGTAAGCATACAAGATAGAAAGACAAGAATAGTATAAGGTAGAAATTGCACTGTATTCATATTGAAATCAAATTTACAGTAATATATTCAAACTTCTTTACTCAAAGAAACCAGACAAAAATTGTAAAAGTCTATCTTGAAGCAACAAGTTTTGTTTTTTTTCTATATTTTTCACCTACCTTAAAAGAAACTCTTAAAACTATATATATATATCGTCTAACCATCTTGAAATTCCCCTAAAAAGATGGGAATGCAACAAGCTTCAGATGGTCAAAACCCTAACCCTAAAGCATAAAACAAAATGCAGTACAATCAGGCAGTGGAAAGGCAAAGAATCCTTGACTTGCAACATCCTCCGCTGTTGTTATTGACACCTTTTCTTGAAAGCATTAATAACCTTGTAGTAGCGATAAAGAAAGTTGGTGACCGCCAACTTTAGCTAACCCTCACCAAACTTCAAGAAAATTGATGACCCTTGCCCTCAAAATATATGTCAACATCATGATGCCTTTTTAATCATCTAGAAGATCAAGGTCTACTGCAGTCGACTTAGGTATTTTAGGCTTTGTTGATTCATCCCACGTAGCTACTTTATCTTCTAAAGGCCATGGGAAATTCTATACTATCTGCAATTGTGCCTTTTGCCTCTCCCATCTAGCATCCATCATTATTCTGACATCTGCCAAGAATTTAGAAAATTCTACCTCTTCCTTTACTGCATCATCCAAAAATTCATTAAATTTATTCATATCTACCCCACCACCTATTTTGACAAAATTTTCCCCTTTAGGCAATCTGAGATCAAAATCTGATCTCCATTGATCTGCGGTTTTCAAAGTACCATTATCATCCTTTATCTTAGGAATGAATTTATTAGCCTCTTCTTCCAAAAATGCTAACTTTGTTTCCACTAACTTGGCTTTTCCTTTGAATAATGGGAGAAGAGTCTTTATTCTATTTATTTCTTCCCCTACCTGCAGTACTTCCTCAGGTATATCTGGCCTAAAAGGTTGTACCGCTACTAACCTTTCAAAAAGTGGAGTCCTTACCAACCAATTTACATAAAAAGAATTCAAAATTGAGATGCAATTATTTACTTCTAGTTGCAACTCTGGCAACTTGAGATAGGCAGCATAGATTGCCTCAACTTTTTCTATTAACT
The DNA here is from genome assembly GCA_027943335.1 of Chamaecyparis obtusa. NCBI lineage: Eukaryota > Viridiplantae > Streptophyta > Pinopsida > Cupressales > Cupressaceae > Chamaecyparis > Chamaecyparis obtusa. The sequence goes on along the minus strand of BSBK01009901.1, from coordinate 38,428 downwards.
TCAAAATCCTATGCTGCAAAATTTCTAGCAATGTCTGTACAATTGCTTTATTTTTACTTTCTTCAATTTCTTTTGAAGAAGCAATACTTTCTTCATGTACTACTTGTACTTCTTTCTCAATTACAACCTCTTTAGGAGGAGGTGGAGGTGTAGCTTCCATATTTATTATTTTAACTTTTAATTCATCAACTAGTTTTTCAAATTCTTTCTCCTTTATTATATGCAACTCCCTATCTTTGACCAAAGTAGTGTAATCATCATACAATTTCTGATGTCTTTCTGATAGTTGCTTCATCTTGTCTTCATTCAATTTGGCAAAATTAGTCAAAATTTGGGAAATTTCTAAGTCCCTTGTATTTTGGATAGACCAAATCATCTTATACCCATCCATTTGCTCTTTTATATTCAAAATTGATGGCTTCTTGTCCTTGGGGTAGAGGCTCCACATGGCTAATACCTTATTCTTTGGGCAATATCTGAACCCTTTTATTAAATCTCCCACTTGCTTTTTTGAAGTCAGGGTAATATCTTCCTGTCTCCTTATTTGATCAATAATAAATGCAGAGGCCAAATCCCATCCAGGTAATAATAACATATTACTATCTTTTACTAACCTCCTAGCCTCTTCAGGGGTTATCTCTTCATTCTTTGGATCATAATCCTTTATTGCTTCTAACGCCTCAGTGGGAATCTAGCCATCTTCTCCAATCTACTCTGTGGAGGCTACTTGTCATTGTTTGTGCCAAGGGAGGAAATCTTTGAATTCATGAGTCTTGATGAATTCATCATATTTTAGAAAATCCTCTTGTTGCTAGATTCTCTCATCTATGCACATAGCAAGAGAAAATTCTACTTCCTCAACTATCTCCTTCTTCTTTTTCTTTTCCTCCCTGACCCTTTTTCTAATTTCATGGTCATAAGTTGTTTGGCCAGGGATGATAGCAGCAACCATAGCTCTTTCTTCAGTAGGCCTTGCCTATGATGACTCTCCTATCATTAATCTTTGCCTTTTAGTAGGTGGTTCTACCTCATTATGAGAGCCAGGAACCTCAGTCAAATCAACTATCTCATTTTCATCCCCTCTTTCTTCAGGGGCATCAGGAGGAACTTCTTGGGCAGGGTAACTATGAATAGAATACCCCCCTTCACTATCTTCTTCATATTTTGATGAGGAGTGCTTCTTCTTCTTTTTTAAAGTTTCTAATTTATCCTCAATTAGTTGTTCCCCTTGCTCCATTAGAACATTGTAATTCTTCATCATCATCTCTAATCTTTGGAGATATGGCAGAGTAGGGTAAAATCCTCCAAAATTGACATCTTTTCTTCTCATAGATTTCTATAGTTGGAATAACTGATCTAGCTGCCAAGACCTTGTCTTAGCCTCATCCTCATCAAGAATATTTCTAACTACGTCCTCGTCGTAGGACACATCATGAGTTTTATTAAGAGGGATGGTAGGAGTGTAATATCTCCTAGTAGCAGCCAAAAATCCCTCGAGATCAACAAATCTAGGATGTGCAGCAAGCATCATAAACTATAACAAATATGTGTTAACTTTCTCAAAAGCCCCTTTTCCAATTGTTAAATTGGCTAATTTGAAATGCCTAGGGGTGAATGTAACCTTTTTGTATGGGACTAGATGCTCTTTATCTACAAGCATGAGTTGCCAAATGAACTCAAGGGCTGCAATCCTGGGGGGAACATTATTAGGCAAAATGTGGGGTGGTTCTGGGCATCCATAGACCCTTATTAATGTATACCCTTCTCTCAAATAGAAATCACCCCAATTGTGATCATGATTATCTTTCCACTTATCTACATACTCCATTGGTCTAAGAAGTTGTAAGGTTCTGATAGGAATTCTTGAAGAATTCACACCCAAGTGGATAAGAATAGCATCTACTATTATATTCTCAAAAATACAAAAAATATGCTTAAGGGCCGTTGGACTCCAGACATCTAACCAAGACTGTACAGGGTTAGGCTAGCCATTCCATTGAAATTTAGGTTTTAAATGTTGCAGACTAAACATATTTACATTATGGTAGAAGATAAGATGCATCAACATGGAGTAGTGCAAAAATTTGGGAGGGTATTACTTCTTTCTTATCATTTCTAAACCCTCATGCATCTTTTGGATATAGTATCCAATGTAATCATACCCATGACTAGTGTGGCATGATTGGGAATCCATTACTAACATCAAAATTTTAGGAGAAATCCTCTCTTTAGGAGCATGAATACCCAGAACACTACATAACCCATATGGAATATATTTCATATAGAATTTTAGATCTTTAAATGCATAGGGTGTGATATAGTTTCTATTTCCCTTAGGGACATGGGACTGAATAGCAGTTGCAACACCCCCAGACTCCCTCACATATCTATTTTCCAGAGATTTCAAGTTAATCTCTGTAGCCATAGGGACATCTATCCTGAAAGTCCTCATGAATGCTCCTCTATCTAGGGTTATCAAAGAAGAACCATCCATCTTTCTAATTGTCTTAGAGAGGGGGTCATATCATTCAGCCAAGGAGACAAGAAGATCAACATCAAAAAATACATCAAGGACAATCATCTTTGCAAACCCTGAAGTCCACGGGTTAGACATAGGGATAGGCCTCTCTTGATTCTTCTGGAAGTAGTAGAACAAATTCATGGCCGGTACATTGTGAGTCTTAGCATCCCCACATTGTGAATAGACATTAGATAAGACATCATCACTAATCTTCTTATTTTGGGTAGAACCAGGTATGAATTAAATGAATTCGTCAGAAAAAAAAACCTTTTGTTGTGCGATTGCCCTATTGGCTGACAGGGTGCCAACTGTAGTCTGACTCATGATGATTGCTGTTGAAAATTCCTGCTTGCTCTACAAATTCTGGTCTTCCGTAAGCTCTGTGATCACCAAAAGCTCTGGTTGCTCAAATGTTCTTCACTTTGAAAATGCTTTGCTCTCTGATTTCTCAAACGCCTGGTAGAAATGAGATAATGACCAACTTCTAAGTTTTAACGGTGAAGAGTTGATTACAACTTGGTTCCCTACAACAATGTCACTTCTATAATTAAGACTGCATGCTCTGCAACTTAATGTCTCAGCCATCATCGAGAGGTGACATATTTTTAAATTTCATCTTCTGGCAACCTAACGACTGAAGGAAATTTGTAGTCTCGTAATAAATCTGGCACCTTTCAAAATATTCTGAGATTCAGTGACTATAGTCTTTCCTTTTACTCATGGGAATGTATTTCCTGATTCTGAGATTAAGCGACTAAGCCATTACCACATAATTTTCTAATTGAGATATGGTGACTATAGTTTCTTGGAGTCACCAGATGTTTTATGTCTCTCAATTCTTTTCTAGCGATCACGTGACTGAGCCTTTCCTTCTATTAATTTACTTCTCTTAGCGATCACGCGACTATAGTTTTCTAAGTCACCAGATAAAATTTCTTCTATTTGAGGTCTGGCAACTAAGCTTAGTTCATCTTTCAAATTTTAGCTGTCTGAGATTACGCGACTATAGTTTTCTCCAAGTCGCGAGAAGATTATTTCCTTTTAAGTTTTATTTAGCGATCACCTAACTGAAGTAGACATCTATCAAACTGGCGACTAAAGGAAGTCTCCTAATCATTGAATAACTCATTCCCTTCTCTGAGATTAAATATGAGCCACCTGATCTTCATCTAATGGTAGTCGCTAGGTCTCTGAAAGAAATAGTGACATCACGGGTTTTCTAGCGACTAAAGGATAACCATTAGATGAGAAGTTCATTAAAGAGATCAGACAATAGTCGCTAGATCTTTTTAATTTTTATAGGTTGTTGACTTTTCTTCTAAGATTTGGCGACTAAAGGAAATGTCATTTGATTTTTCTTCTGGAGAATCAACGACTATAGTAGAACTCGTAATCGCTAGATGTTTTATGTTATGAGTCTTTTATCTTGAGATCACCCGACTTAGGAAACTTTTGATTTGGAGATTTGGTGACTATAGTCTATCCACTTAATAAATTAAGTCACAAGAAGATTATAAAGCATTTGGAGATTGCACGACTAACATTCACTGCTAGGTCTCAGGAAGATAAAGAATATGCTTCTTTTATCTGGCGACTTGGAGACTAGAAGATTTCTCATGATCGAGAGATAAAGAGAAGTATGCTAAGAATATCACGCGACCTGGTGACCAAGATAAATATTAAAGTGCACATGCTTTTAGAAAGTTTAAGTGACTTTGAAAAAGTAACAAAGAAATAGAAAGTCACTAAAAATAAATAAAACTAGGGTTTCTTTTTAAAATGCAATGGCTAGTTCCAAGACTTTAAACCCTAACTTCTTTCTCTTTTGATGCAAAGACATAATAAACCCTAATATCATTGGAAATTTTTTTTACAGAGGGTTTATTACGATGAAAAGACAACAAATTTCTTCAAAATTTTGGGGAGAAAATTAGACTTGGGAAAAGGCACCAACAGTGGCTCTAACTGAGGATATTTGAATGCAAGTTCAACTAAGAACCATAGATCTCTAGGACGTAGACCAAAAGAAAGTGACCTGTTTACAAAAGGAACAGGCAAAAAGGGAAGAAGACATATATACATAGATTACAAGAAATTTCCATAGAAATAAAAGCCTTAACTGAAAAAGGCTTCAAAAATTGCCCATGCACTGGCAATTCAAAAACTTCTCCATCCATATTGGTTAGAAGATATGAGTCTTTACCAAAATTCTGATAGACAACAAGAGGACCAAGCCATAGAGACTCAAACTTCTTATGCTTTCCTTTATCTTCTGCCCTAGCATTCCATTGAAGAACCAAATCACCTACTTGAAACTTCCTTACAGTGGTTCTTTTATCAAATAGGTACTTCATTTTCTACTGTAATTTAATGTTATTATTATTGCTTTCTCTTTTCATCTCATCTAGCTTAGTCAATTGCATAATCCTGTCTCTCATGGGGTCAGATACTTCTTCTTCTAATTCTTCTTCTTGGACAAAATTGTATACAGGGAGCAAGTTATTTATAGGGAGCCTAGATTGCAAACCATAGACTAATTCAAAAGGAGATCTTCCTGTAGCTCTCTTTACTATTATCCTGTCTGCCTAGAGGGCCAGTTTCAACTTTGAGTGCCAGGCTCTCTTATTCTTTTCCAATGTTTTCTTCAGAATCTTCATAATGCTCTTATTACTAGATTCTGCTTGGCCATTTGCCTGTGGATGATATGGGGATGAATAAGACATCATGATCCCATACTTATTACAGAAATCTATGACCTCTTCTAACCTAAAACGCATGGCATTATCCATCAACAAAGTAGCAGGGACACCAAAACTGGTCAAGACATTTTCCAATAAGAATTCAATGACCACCTTACTTGTTGCTCCCTTAGTAGGAACAACCTCTATCCACTTTGTGAAATAATTTGTAGCAACAAGTATGTGACTATGTCCTCCACTAGATTTCTTAGGGAATTCACCAATAAAATTGATTCCCCACATTGAAAAAGGCCTGTCTGCATTTACTAGGTTTAATGACAAGGCCCCAGAAAATTTCAACTTGCTAGAGAATTTCTGACAACTTTCACATTTCCTTACATGTAAGTGAGCATCTTTGAACAAGGTAGGCCAAAAATAGCCAGCCCTTAAGACTTTGTGAGCTATAGTTTTAGCAGAAAAATGCCCACCACAAACCCCATCATGCATTTCTCTTAGCACTTTCTTTGCTTGATGCTCATCCAAATAAAACAACAAGACTCCATCTCTACTCTTCCAGTATAAGTCACCCTATACTAATGTATACTTTTGTGCTTGTAATTTCAAGGTTCTCCTCTAATTATCAGAGAGATGATCAGGGCACTTGGCATTTTTTAGAAAATAGACAATGTATGAATAAAATGGTTGCCTTTCAATGCTTGTGACTAATTGGTCCAAAGACAATTCATTGTTAACTTAGAGCAGGTCCATGTTTTCTTCTGTCATTAACTTAGCTAACCCCAACCCCCTCACTAGTTTGGTAATCTGGATCTCTAAATTGAACTCATGTATTCTTGTGATCCACTTACATCTTTTACCAGTGACTTCAGTTTGAGTCAACACATCTTTTACTACCACGTGAGGAACATAAGCAATAATTTTAGCACATACCAAATATGGCCTGAAAGATTTTACTACTTTTACCAAAGCATATGCATGTTTCTCCATCATTTGATAATAAAGCTCGGCAGCTTGCAATGACTTGCTGAAGAAGGCAATGGGGTGCTCATAATTGTCATCATCCTTTTGCAACAACACAACAACAATTGTGTGGAATGAAGCAAAAGAGAAAAGAGAAAAGGGTTTGCTATAATCAGGTGATTTTAGGATTGGTGTCTGCTGAACCACCTCTTTGATCCTATTAAATGCCTGTTGGGCTTCCTTAGTCCACTAAAATTTTACATCCCTTTTAAGAAATTTAACTATGGGCTTAACAATTTTGGCAAAGTTAGCAATAAATCTCCTAACAAAATTGATCTTTCCTAAGAAAGATTGTACACCTTTTATATTTTTAGGAGCTAAGACCTTTTGTATTGCCTCTACCCTTTCTGGGTCAATCCTGATCCCATCTTTAGACACAATATGACCCAACAATCTTCCCTCCTTCACAGCAAAATTGCACTTTTTTGGATTCAAGGATATTCCATATTCTAAGGCTTTATTAAAAATATTTTCAAGATGATAACAATGGTTTTCTGCAAGTTTGGAAAAAGCTATCATATCATCTTGATATACAACCATAAATAAATCAATGAAGTCCTTAAATGCAACATCCATAGCCCTTTGGAATGTTGCCCTAGCATTTCTTAATCCAAATGGCATTCTAACATATACACAAGTTCCCCAAGGAGTTGTAAAAGCAGTTTTAATTTGTTCTAACTCCTTGACCAAAACTTGGTTATATCCTGAGAACCCATCCATCATTGACAATAGTTCACAACCAGTGACTTTATGCAACATTGCCTCCATATTAGGTAGTGAGTAATTGTCTTTCAATGATGCCACATTCAAATTTTTGAAATCTACACATAGTCTTATGTCTCCATTCTTTTTTCTAACTGGGACTAAATTTGAAACCCAAGTTGAGTGCCTTATAGGTTGAATTATTCCTGCATCACTCAACTTAATAAGTTCTTGTTGCATTTTGGGGGCTAACAAAGGATTGATTGGTCTCTGTTTTTGCCTAAACGGTCTAACATCTCCATTTAAAGGAATCTCATGCTGAAATAGGTCTTGTTTATAAGCCTTAAGGTCATCATAAGACCATGCAAAAACATGTTTGTATCTTCTCAACAATTTTATCAAATTGGACCTAATATGAGGTTGCAGTCCTATCCCAATATAGACCTAAGTTTATTTCCTCCAAGTCATCAATTTTAGTGGTACTGGCCTTCATCATGTGTTCATCTTGATCAGTATATAATGCTTTTAATTCTGTTAGACCTTTTGGTATATGGTTTGTATTTAGTTGGATAACCTGATTTCCTAAAATCATATCTTTTCCATTTTCTTGTTCTAACAAATTATTGCAGTCAATAATTTGACCCTCATATGAACCAAGGCATTGAATAAACTTTAGAATGTCATGATCATCTTCAAAAACTTTCCAATTATAAATATTATCTGGAATGACAAGCCTACTTTTTATTTCAACTATTGAGATACCACTCAAAGTTAAATCATCTTTCCTTAGAGTAACATTTGCTAAAAAATCAGCCATCATGTTCTTAGCCCTCTTAACCCAAGTAATATTAAAGGCATCAAACAATTCTATTTGATCCCAAATAGCATGCTTATACATTCTCAATTTATCATTTTTCACTGCATATTTGGATCTAACTTGGGCTACTACAAGTTCTGAATCACCAAAAACACTCAAACATTTGATTCCATGTCTTAAAGCAATATCAATCCCTAAAGATAATGCCTCATATTCTGTAGTGTTATTGGTACATTGAAAGGTTAATAAGAAAGAGTATTTGAATGTGGTACTTGATGGTGAAATGAATAGAACTCCAGCGCCAAATCCCTCTTTTGAACATGCTCCATCAAAATACATCTTCCATAGCCCGCCTTGTTGTCCTTTCAGCTCTGCAATCAATGGGTCACCATCCTTGACTGCTTGAGGAATTTCCTCAAATTTGAAGTTTTCCATATCAACACTTACACAACAATTGAGTTGGTCATCATTGATTTCAATCATGTGAGGGGTCCTAGGTTCTCTAAATATTTTAACATTGTCACCATCCATATTAAAAGTGGCAAATGACAAATGACACTGTAGGCTACCTCCCATCTGAGCACTCCATTTTCTTGACAATAACATGCCATACTATGGTGAAATATCCACCACCAAAACACTCATAGTAAGCAACTTACCAGGATATGCCTGCAATCTGTAAGGCAATGCTTTAATAGTACCAATAACTGGTACTTCTCTAGAATCCATAGCTTGGCACCTTCCATGGGGTGTGTCCACTTCCAGGCCTAATGATTTCATGATTTCCACTGGCATGATAGTAGTAGAAGCTCCAGAGTCTATCATACAATTCCTGAGATGTTTTTCATTTACAATTAAGGTAAAAAAGAAAGGGTTAATTATTCCAGGCACAGTATTCACAACATTTGCATCCAAATAAATTTGTGGTATCTCTGAAATAATTTCTCCATTAAGTCCGGTGCTTATATCATCAAAAATTTTAGCATGTTCCTTTCTTTCAATATTTTGGGTATCCACAAAAGTGGCACCACTTACCAAATTCAAAGCCTTTTCTTTATGTTCTTCTATTCTCATCATTTCCAACAAAGGAACCTTAACTGTGATTTGTGACAATAACTTACTCATGTCAATTGGAGTGTACCTTGAATCTATAGCATCTTGCTTGACAACAACAGTTTGTCTATTTTCTTCAAGCATAAGTAGATTGGTGCCATCTTTGTGTTGTATCTTTACTTCTTTTTGTATTGCAGGAACTACCTCTTCATTAGGCTTGGCCTTCACCTTATATGCAACAGTGGGCTTAGAAAAGGTGACATTTTTCTTTACCCTGTATTTATTTACAATCTCAGTAGCACTGGAGTTGTCCTGCATTTTCTCATCATTCTTCTCAGTGCTTTTAATAAAAAGGCCAACAGGTTTACTAGTTGGATTTCCCACTACCCTATTCCTAAGGTTGTAATTTCTCTTGGCTTGAGTTACCATATTAGCTGTTATCTAAGCTATCTCTTTATCAAATGGTCTTCTCAAAATAATAGACTCACCACTCTATGTGGTGTTACATTGGATATTATCATAAAAACAATCTTCTTCATTAGAAAAAACTTGTTGATGATAGGACTCATTCCTAACTTGAGATACTTGTACATCTTGGTTCTCATCTTCCTTTGTAGAATCTTGTTAGCTTGTGGTGACTAATCAGGAAAGTACTGTACATTTGAAGCCGACTACTTTTTCGGCCATTTGGGCTGACTACTTATAACTCATTCTAACCCTAAAGTGGGAAAATATTGTATAATATGGCTTAGGGTTAGGGATTTTTATGATGTATGATTTTAGTACTTGCGGTAGAATTGGGCTGTAAGGGATTATGAATTGTAATCAGGTTGTAATCACTGGATAATAATAATATTGGACTCACTGTTGGTGGACGTAGCCCAGGGATTGGGTGAACCAAGTTAAATCTGTGTGTCTTGTGTTCTATTCTGTGTGGTTTATTATTTTCTGATATTAGTTATATTTGCATATAATTGTTATTTCTGCCTTGTTAATCCTAACAAGTGGTATCAGAGTGAGGTTATTTCATTTGTTCTTTCATCTATTCTCTGAAGTAGGTCTCATGAGTTAGTGGGAGAGTCTCTTGGTTAAGTGGGAGAAATGGCAGATGAGGGTAGGGTGAAGGTTGATAAGTTTAATGGGCAAAACTTTCAGTTATGGAAGATGCAAATGGAGGATTATCTCTATCAGAAGGATCTATGGCGGCCACTAGAGGAAGTAGCCAAGAAAGAGCAATCAATGTCTCAGGAGGATTGGGATATTTTGGATAGGAAGGCACTGGGGAGTATTCGTCTATGCCTGGCACAATCGGTGGCATTCAATATTACTGAAGCAAAGACAGCTAAAGATCTGATGGAAACCCTAGCGAAGTTGTATGAAAAGCCTTCAGCTTCAAACAAGGTATTTCTTATGAAGCATTTATTTAATATGAAAATGGTAGAAGGTGGATTAGTTATAGATCATTTGAATGAGTTTAATATAGTTACAAGTCAATTAACCTTAGTTAAAATTACTTTTGATGAAGAGGTTAGGGCTCTCTTGATTTTGTGTTCTTTGCTAGAAAGCTGGAATGGCTTGGTAATGGCTGTTAGTAATTCTATTTCTGGTTCTAATACCCTAAAGTATGATGATGTTATTGGTGTTATATTGAGTGAGGAAATTCATAGGAAAAGCTCAGGGGCATCCACATCGGGTAGTGTATTGAACACAAAAAGCAGAGGCAGAACAAGAGATAGAGGAAACAACTCTGGAAATCATGGGAAATCAAGAGGAAAATCAAAGGGAAAGAGGTCCGAATCTAAAGGGCCAAATGATTGCTGGTACTGTGGAAAACCAGGTCATAAGAAGAAAGATTGTTGGTCTCGGAAGAAAGATCAAGGAGACAAAAATGATGGAAACAAGGAGGCAAATGTGGTAAGTAACAAATCTGAGGAGGATGCTTTGATCTTGTCCTTAGAAAGTATTGATGATTCATGGGTTTTAGATTCTGGGGCTTCATTTCATGCTACACCCCATAGAAGTTATTTTGTTGATTATGTCCAAGGGGATTTTGGGCTAGTTTATTTGGGAGATAATGAACCCTGTCAGATTGTTGGAAAGCGAAAAATTAAGATTAAGTTGCAGAATGGGAATCATTGGCTACTACAAGAGGTAAGACATGTTCCAAGGCTGAGTAGGAATTTAATTTCAGCAAGGCAACTGGGTGATGAGGGTTGCACAGTTACTTTTAATGATAAAAATTGGAAGGTTTCAAAAGGTTCCTTAGTAGTAGAAAAAGGTGTGAAAGTAGGCACCTTATATCTTTGTACAGGTCATACTGTTCCTTCTACTTTAATTGTTTCAAAAGATAATGAATGTTCAGGAACAGTGGCTGCAGTTGAGTAGGAAGAACATCAAACTGTTGCTGTAGATTCTAACACAGCACTATGGCACAACAGACTCAGGCACATGAGTGAAAAAGGTATGAAATTACTTCATTCAAAGAAAGTTTTACCTAGTCTGAAATGTGTCAATATGGATTTCTGTGAAAGTTGTGTTTATGGAAAACAAAAGAGAGTTAGTTTTGTGAAGAGTGGGAAGGAAAAGAAAAATGAGAGATTAGAGCTTGTGCATACAGATGTATGGGGACCAGCTCAGGTATCTTCCCTTGGTGGCTCTCTGTATTATGTTACATTTATAGATGATACAACAAGAAAAGTATGGATTTATTTCCTTAGATAGAAATCTGATGTATTTCAAACTTTTAAGAAATGGAAATGCTTGGTTGAGAATGAGGCTGGTAAAAAGTTAAAATATCTTAGATCTAATAATGGTGGTGAGTATTGCAGCACAGAATTTGAAGAATATTGTTCCTCTAATGGTATTTGTAGGCAGAAAATTGTACTAAGGACTCCACAAGAAAATGGAGTGGCTGAACGCATAAATAGGACAATAATGGAGCGTGCAAGGAGTATGAGGTTGCATGCTAGGCTGCCCAAAAATATGTGGGTAGAGGCAGTGAACACTGCTATTTATTTAATCAATAGAGGCCCCTCTACTCCTTTGGACTGTGGTATTCCAGAGGAAGCATGGAGTGGTAAGAAGGTGAGTTATTCTTTTCTCAAAACCTTTGGTTGTGAAGCTTTTGCACTTATAGATTCTGAAAATAGAACCAAGCTGGAAGCTAAGTCAAAGAAATGTGTATTTGTTGGGTATGGCATTGATGAATTTGGTTATAGGCTTTGGGATTTTGAAAATCATAAAATTGTAAGAAGTAGGGATGTCATATTCAATGAGAAAGTATTGTACAAAGATCTGTTGCTGCAGCATGAGAAGAAAGAAAATGACTATGTAGTATTGGATGATACTCCACAAGTTCATGTTCCAGTAGTTCCTTATGCTCCACAACAACAGCAACAACAAATACCACACACCCCAGTGAGTGTTAGACGGTCAACAAGGCAAAGTAGACCTCCAGAAAGATTTTCTCCATCTTTGTATTCTATTTTGTTAACAGATGCTGGTGAACCTGAATGTTATAATGAAGCTATGCAGGTGGATACAAAGCTTTAGTGGGAGTCTACAATGATAGATGAAATGGACTCTTTGCTGAAAAATCAGACATGGGATTTATGTAAGTTACCTGCAAGTAAAAGGGCTTTACAGAATAAATGGGTTTACAGGATAAAAGAAGAGGATGGAGGTACGAAAAGATTTAAAGCCAGATTAGTCGTAAAAGGATTTGCACAGAAACATGGTATTGATTTTGATGAGATATTTTCTCCAGTTGTTAAAATGACTTCTATTCGTACTGTTTTAAGTATTGTGGCTACTGAAGATTTGCATTTAGAGCAGCTTGATGTTAAAATAGCTTTTTTTCATGGTGATTTGGATGAAGAAATATATATGGTTCAGCCACAAGGATTTGAGGTCAAGGGTAAGGAGAATTTGGTGTGCAGATTGCAGAAAAGTTTATATGGCTTGAAGCAAGCACCTCGGCAATGGTATATTAAATTTGACACTTTTATGAATGGGCATGGATATAGTCGGTGTCATTCTGACCATTGTGTTTATTTTAAGAGGTTGGATGATGACAGCTACATTATTTTATGTTTATATGTTGATGATATGCTTGTTGTAATACCCCTCTAACCCTAATATAAGTTTTGTGTTTTTGAAAGAAGTAAGATCCTTCGATGTTTTCTTACAGCTTAAGTTGTACATAATACTTGTTTGATCTATTCCTATAGTTGTTTATAATAATTTCATAAGCTAGTACTCAATGATTCTAATATCAGACATACTATCTAAAGGTATCATTCTTGTATGTATTTATCTCCATGTATGTATTGAGTACCTACAAGACCTTTATGAACATAGTTAGGATGTTATATGATATGTACTTGATAGATATATATAAGTGGTTATTTATATTTTCTTCTATTAAGGTTACCTTGGATGAATCTTGTATCTCACTTGATGATTTGATCATGTTAATTTATTATTAGTATTGATAAGAGACTAACACAATGCTTGAGATTCTAACCTTCGTTATGATGATGCTACATGCTTTGAGTGTATATATATACATGATGTGTTTTCATGATTCAGGACGAAGTCGTAGTTACTCACATAGCTGAGGTCCACACGATGTATCGATCCTGGTCATCTGTCTGTAATGTTTTCTTTTATACGTATATCCGTGCATATGTATTTCTTCTTTGTGATGCAGGCTTGCAGGTACCGGGCATAGACTTCACCTGGCTTCACAGGTCTGAGCATGCCCTCAAATCCTCGATGGTTGTTGTTATGGAGATAGTACTAAGGCCCCTACATGAGTCTTCCTTTGTCATTATTCCAATTTGAGAATATTAGGGTTCCTTCTTTGTCAGTCAACCTTTGGGTCAAAAACCCAGATCCAACGCACTCGGTTGGGCATGGTTGTAGTTAGTGCCTTGTGGCCACTTGAATTCATTTGGTTGTATGATTTGTTTACTCATTTTATTTATTTCTCCTTCTTGGTATGATTCTTAGTTAATCTTTCTATGTTGTGTTTCAGGAGTTTGGCTTGACTTTCCTTGTTGACTTTGGTTGACCTTGTTTGATCTTATGGTTTTCTCGATATGTTTCATAGATGATTTGTATGGCCTCTTTGGATGATTAGATTTATTTTGAGGCATGTGATTTTATTCTACCTCAGTGTTATATCTTATAGCAATTATAAATAAGTAATAATATTGTGATCTATTACTTCATAATCTTATAGATTATAGTGTTTGGTATTTGGCATGTATCTATATAAATATAAATATATATATATATATATATATATATATATATATATATATATATATATATATGGAAATATATATATGGGTGCACACATATATGTATTTATATATATATAATTTATATGTGATTATATGTTAATTATTGTAGATATTGTTGATGGTGTATATTTCGGGATTAATGTAAAGTATAATATTATTAATAATTAAATATTAAATAATGCGAGGTATATTATTCTCAATTGTTAATTATTAATAATGAGGATAGGTTATATATATAGATATTGATGTAAATAATGATAGCATATGCATATATGTTAGGATAATATTACATATGTGTATGAATGAATACAAATAATCTTTTATTGTATATTTGAGTAATATAGTTGTATGATATTAAGTTATTTTATAATACCCTTTAGTTAAGAGTTAGTTGGGAGTTGGTTGCTTTCCTCACAACCTTTGGAAATCTATTTATATGCACTACTTTCTCATTTGAAGGGGGAAGATTTTGGGGCTGAAGCATGGAGGAGAGGATGGCCTTACTTTTCATGAAGATTTTGGAGAGAAAACTTGGAGATGTGAGGGAGAGTTTGTAAGCATATGTCTTTAAGAATTTTTGGTTATCTTTGCTTTTGGGAGAGAGACATTTTTGTGAGAATTTCAATAGTTGAGAGAGGGATTCTTTGCTGTGGAATTATTTCTTTCTTTCATGGAGATTTCTGAAAGTGGATAGGGTTTGAAGGATGCATCTCAAGTTTGGATTTGTCTTCTCTTTTGTTTCCTTCCTTCTTCGATTCAACCTTCGTAGGACATGAGGTATGGATTGAATATGTTAGTTACTTTATGTCTCTGATAGATTATGGATCTATTTATATATTATAATTATTTATTATATCTGTACTTTTAATTTCTATGGTTATTTTAAAGTTTTGAGTTTTTATTTGTAAGAATTGGCATGTGTTTTCCTAGGGTTTTTAGCAACCCATTTTTGGAGATCTATTATTATAATAATTTAAATTGCATCTAGGTTGTGACTAAATTGATTTTCTGGAAGTAAAATTCATAGATCTCAAATGGGTATCTCTCTGATTTTATTTTTAGAGTCGAATTAATGCCTTATTTTTGACATTTTGGCAGACTATGCCTGTCCATTCTTGATTCTGAATTTTCTGTCAAATGTATTCGTATGCTACAGGCTGATATGATTATATAAAAGTCTAAATTTGATATCAAAGATTATCTTAAGTCTTATCTTTCATTTCCAATTGGTTTGGTGAATTTTTATTATGTTTTGTGAAAATTACAACCGTTTTAGTGAAGGCAGGTCTGAACCCTAATCAGAATTTTCTGTTTTAAACTAGAAGTCATAACTTTCTTTCCCACCATTGGATCTTCCTAAAAATCAAATTTAGAGTCCATAATTTTGTTATCTAAATCTCCACCGAAGCGATTGCCTTTATTATTTATTTTGTGGAAGATATGGATGACTGTCCTATGATGACTATTCTTTGTATTTAATCCTTGCTTGAAATAATTCAGTTTATGAACATCATTAAGTTTTAAGGTTTTGTATGGTCACTAGAGGCTATTAGAATGGTTTTTTTTGGTTAATTGGATCTATGTATACTCTGAATATTTTTATAATATCACTTGGATGTCTTCTTATATGTTTGGAACATTCTGTATGCCATATTGAGTTTAGGGTTGTCAAGTGGACTAGGGACAACATATGTTTTCCTAAACTCAATCAAATGTTGTTATGGAATTGATATGAATTCTTGATGATGAATCTATTATGTTCTTATGATTTTTATATGTATGTTAGGGAACCTAAGTACACTAGGTGAGTGGCTCATAGTGAGGGGCCGGGGCCCTAAGTGGCTAGTACCAGGATAACCTACTATGAGTTATTTAATCAAGTGATAACCTAAATAAATGAATTGGGAATGGGAGATTATTGGAATGGGAAATTACACATTAATCAAGATTAATTGTGCCTCGCCCATGCCTTTAGTGCTAGTAAAGACTAAGGATGGGAGTGGGAGAAGGTACCTATGCGTAGGTACAACTGAATGACCTTGTCTGTACGAGAGGCATTCGGTTCCGCATGTGCCTACTTGGGGGCCGGGGCCAAGAGTGGCTAGTACCAGGACAACCCAAGGGGTGAGGGCTATGCGATGACACTCACCTAGCTTGTAGCTTAGAGTCTCTATCAAATTTTGATCATGCCTCTGGTAGTCCTTGTGGTCTTCTTGTCTTTTCTTTTGTGTTGTGACTTTGGGGAAATTTTATCACCACCTTAGGAATTTTCTAGTTGTTACCTCTTGTATGGGCCTTTGGTTCTATCTCCTAGCTCGGGGGAGTGGGCCTATTGGTTCCACGTGGTTGGGTGGTTAATATTTATATCGAGGTATTGATCATGATTCTTTGGATGATCCTAGCACATATTCCTTTCCAGATCTGCAGTTGAAGATTTCTTATTGGATATTTTAATATGTTGAGATGTACTTATGTATTTGTATTCATGTAATTTTTAATCTCCTAAAAGGAGTCTTGTAGTATTGATGCAATCTCAATTCAAAGCAATGCATAAGGGAATGGGTAGTTCTAGGTAAAAGAAAGGGAAAAGAATGTGGAATATTGGACATGTTACTAGCATTAAAAAAAAGTGTTTATGTTATTTATCCTATCCTCTTATGTTGTCCATGTGTAAAGGAAATAATCTTAAATATAATTATATATAATGATGTATCACAACAATAATGTATTCTCCCTTGATGAAAGAATTCAAAGAGATTATTGAGAAATGATAGGTTAGTGATTGGAATTATTAACAATGAATGGTTATGAAACAATGAAATAAAATAGTAACTTGATTATAATGTTAATACTTGGTTCATGTTAATGAAGTACCTAGGATAATGCCTACCTTAATGAATATTAATCTCTTACCTAAATTATTAGAGAAAAGTGATATAAAGGATAGTAGATGTAGATGAAATCAATATAAATTTATGGAATGAGTTGATAAAAGGAATAATGATGTTGGATGATTAACCTATGTTTAATAAAAGAAATAAGTTAGGGACATTTAATTTGGTGCATTAAAATGAATGTAGATCTTTTAAGCTCATGATTCCATGAATATCTTATGCATGTAAATGGTTTATATGATGTTGCTTTAGT
The DNA here is from genome assembly GCA_027943335.1 of Chamaecyparis obtusa. Taxonomy (NCBI): domain Eukaryota; kingdom Viridiplantae; phylum Streptophyta; class Pinopsida; order Cupressales; family Cupressaceae; genus Chamaecyparis; species Chamaecyparis obtusa. Next base: position 21,163 of record BSBK01009901.1, on the reverse strand, counting down.
AGCAACGTTAGGGAACCCGAGAGGACTTAAGTTGTATAAATCTTACATTCAAGTAGTAGAAAATTATTTTTTCTTTTAGAAATATGAAGTGTAATGATGAATATTATTCTAGTTAAAATAAATAAATAAATAAATAAAAATAAAAATTCACTACTTGCATTTTATAGAGGTTTTATGTCTTGTCCTCTTGGGTTGCCTGGCGGGGCGTTACACTTGTAGCTGGGTCTAACATGAATCACATTAAGGGGTTGAAACAACAGTTAGCAAAATATTTTGCTATGAAGGATTTGGGGGCAGAAAAACAAATCCTTGGTATGAAAATTTGTAGAGATAGGAAAAATAGGAAATTGTCTCTATCTCAGGCTGATTATATTGAGAAGGTGTTGCAACGTTTCTCTATGGAAAATGTCAAAGCTGTCAGCACACCTTTGCCTGGTCATTTGAAATTGACTAAAGATATGTGTCCCAAGACACCAGAAGAAGAGACTAAAATGTCTAAGGTACCTTATGCTTCAGCTGTAGGGAGCATAATGTATGTTATGGTATGTACTAGGCCAGATATTGCACACGCAGTGGGAGTCGTTAGCCGTTATATGAGTAACCCTGGTATTGAGCATTGGAATGTAGTCAAATGGATTCTTAGATATTTGAGAGGCACATCCAGTAAGTGTTTACACTTTGGGGGTTCTACTACTACTGTACAAGGCTATGTTGACTCAGATTTGGCAGGAGATATAGATAGCAGGCGGAGTACTACAGGTTATATATTTACTGTTGGTGGGACAGCAGTGAGTTGGATTTCTCGACTACAAAAGGTGGTTGCTTTATCCACTACAGAGGCAGAGTATGTTGCTGCTATAGAGGCAGCCAAGGAGATGATATGGCTTCAATTCTTCATGGAAGAATTGGGACATCCACAAAAGGATAATTTTCTACATACAGATAGCCAAAGTGCCATTCATCTTGCAAAGAATTCTGCTTTGCACTCAAAGACAAAACACATACAGTTGCGGTACCATTTCATTCGATCAGTTTTGGATGATGGACAGTTAAGGCTGGAAAAGATTCATACTGATGATAATCCAGTAGATATGTTTACAAAGGTAGTAACAAGGGAGAAGTTGAACTCATGTTCAGCTTCAGTTGGTCTTCTAGACTAAACAAAATAAAGGAACAACTGAGTCCAAGGTGGTTCAATCCAGTGGGTGCCTCATGTGGGTAGCGGTATTGCTACAGGATCAGTCTCCAAGTGGGAGGTTTTTTACTATAGTGTGGATACTGATCAGTCACCAAGTGGGAGATTGTTAGCTTGTGGTGACTAATCAGGAAAGTACTATACATTTGAGGCCGACTACTTTTTCGGCCATTTGGGCCGACTACTTATAACTCATTCTAACCCTAAAGCGGGAAAATATTGTATAATATGGCTTAGGGTTAGGGATTTTTATGATGTATGATTTTAGTACTTGTGGCAGAATAGGGCTGTAAGGGATTACAAATTGTAATCAGGTTGTAATCACTGGATAATAATAATATTGGACTCGTTGTTGGTGGACGTAGCCTAGGGATTGGGTGAACCATGTTAAATCTGTGTGTCTTGTGTTCTATTCTATGTGGTTTATTATTTTCTGATACTAGTTATATTTGCACATAATTGTTATTTCTGCCTTGTTAATCCTAACAAATCTATATTATCAAAAATATAAGAAGATGTCATGCCACATGCTTCTTCATCATAAAAATATTCCTTACTAACTTCTTGTTCTTCTTCTGCAGAAGTATTTTGAGCGACAACACAATAATGAGGATCATGAGGTGATTGGCAAGCAACACACCAAGGAACCTCATCAGTCATGTTCACCAAATTTTTGTGTAGTGGGTCGGGTGTTCTATCACTCAACTTATCTTTCCTTTCTGGCACTATTGGCTTTCCATCTTTCCATTGAGTATTGTATGGATAGTTTTGCATTTTAGGGATTTTATTGAAGTTGTTGAAGGTGGGTTTGTCATTTGGAGGATTTCTATTATTTCTACTTTCTCCTAGCTTCAGGTCCTTGAGGGCCTTTAAGATTTGTTTCAAATGGTCTTCCTCCCTTGGTTTAGTATTGTCAATCCTTGTTTGTTCCTTCTTTTCTGAGAATATTGGTTTGTATTCTTCTCTTCTTCCTAACTTCCCTGATATTCTTCTATTACTCTCAATATTAATGGCTAATTTGTAAGCTTCAACAAGCTTTTTAGGGTTCTTGTCTCTTAATAAATACCCCATTTTTGAATCAAAAGCATTTAAATATGTAACCAAACAAATTTTATCATCTAACCTGATAATTTACAGGAGCTTGTGCATAGCCTTTTGAAGTCTGACATTGAATTCAACAACACCCTCATTCTGATTCTTTTTGATATTGTTGAATTCGTTTAGCACCAATACTTCCATGAGGTAATTCTCTAAACCAATCCCTTGCATCTTCTGTGAGAGATTGCATAAATAATTTCATTATCACATCAGTTGGTTCTATATTATAGTCATCTATGATGTCCAAAAAATGCTTGAGATGCTTTTCACAAGTGATTGCATTACTGCTAGTAAATTTGGGGAGTTTCTTTCTAATTTCTTCAGGAATGGGATTAGGATAGCCAGGTATACCAGTGAAAACCAATTGTTTACATCTCTCATGTATAATCCCTGAGTTAGGAAAACCAGCACCCTGAGATGTGGATGCATTAGTATTTGTGGCAGCAGAACCATTAAAACCTCCTGGTGGGGGAACACCAGTTGTCTGATTGTTTAAATTTCTAGTAACTATTCCTTGTGTTGTATTTGAATTGCCAAAGTTGGCAGGCCCTGCAGACCTTTTGAGAAAATCTATTTTCTTTTTCATTTCTAATGATGCAGCTTCTAACTCCACCTTTTCAAGCTGTTTGGCTAATAACTCTTGTTCTCTTTTAGTGTTCTCTAAGTCTGTTTCTAATCTCAAAGCCTAGTTTATATCTTCTTTAGGGTTTATAGGCTGATTGATTAAAATGCCTTTCTCTTTTTGTTTCCCTTTATCTTTGGGAATTTTTTCTTCAAAAGCTTTCTGAGCAACAGGCTACTTACTTGTATCTTCAAGGATAGGCACATAATTTATAGCTTCTAATTCAAGCAGTCATTCTCTTAACTGGTCAGCTGTTAGCATAGCTTGCTTGATCCTCTCTTGCTTTTCCTTTTCTCTCTTGTGCCTGATGGTAGCTTGTTCCTGAATCCTTCTTTCCAACTCATACACTTCCTCAAATATTTCCTCAGAATCAGGTAGAGTTTTTTCTAATTCAATCTACAGTGCTTGAGGGTCCTCCTGCTGCTCTTGAGACTCATGAGGGCCCTGGGGAAATGAAGAACCATGGGTGAAACAAGGAAGAAAGTCTTCACCACTTCTACTTTTACTTCTAGACCTTCCTTCCCTCCTATGCTACCCACTTGGATTCACCTTCCTATTCTGGACTATTATTTCACCCTCTTTCTCTGTAGGGGAATAATATTCTTCATACTGGTTAGGTGGTACACCAATTGCCTCCTCATATTCTGAGGCATTTCCTTCTTGACTAGGAGGAGGAATAATGTGTCATCTAGGGGTCCCTCTCTATCTCCAAGTCATAGACATATCATTGGTATCTTTGTCTTTCTTACCCTAGTTTCTTCTAGATGGAGTAGGAAGCCCACCCTGTAAACTTTCATCAGGGTGCTCCCTACTATAAGATCTTGTATTTTTTAAACTCATAACTCTTTTAAGTACTGGTTACAGAGATGCTTAGAGTTACCACCCATAATATGTGAGATAATCTAAAACCTTAGAAAGACTGATTGTTATATTCTTGTAATGGAGTCCACTGGATGAGTGATAAGCTGGCCAGGAGTCTAAGCTCAACTCGTACCTGTATTATGTATACTAATTTATAACACCAGAGATATCAACTGATTAAAATAGGTAGGTCAGGAGTCCAGCTCAACTTGAAACTTGCACTATTTGCTTATAATTATAATCTCTAATCCCCAGCAAAGTCACCAATTTGTTAGGGATTTTTCTTGTCTTAGGATAGATCTTAGATAAAAGGGGGTCCAAGTTTACAAGAAAAGCCTAATTGCTAAGGATTGGATAAAATCCTTCTTCATTTTTGAGTTCCACACACACCCAGGTAGGTATTACCTTAATAGATGACTGTAAATATAGTTTTGTAAGGTGGACACTGATTTGCTGTCTTGATATAGCCCTACTGAACTATTTTGAGAAACTATGACTTGAAACTATAGCATAAATCAATGGTATAAGGACTTTCATCCTTCTTCCTTTTAAGGAGGGATAACCTTTATGATTCTCTCTTTTTAGAATCAGTAGAATAAAAGATTGAATCCTAGAAACAACCTTAATCAATCATATTCAAGAAACTTTTAAACATCAAAATAATAAATCATAGAAGATTTTCAAATTTATTTTAACTTTTGAGTTGAAAGATAGAATGTAAAGTTGAAACAGACAATCTAGACCAGTGCCTTATCTATTGGGCAAAAGGAATCTAAACATATACCTACAAAAGAAATTCAAAAACAATACATTAACATTCCTTGCATATCATACAATTTCAAATAGATTGCTTTACAAATGATTCTTTTAACCTGATATCATTATCATCAAATTTCCACAAATATAATTACTCCTACGAACAAATTATGAGAAATTTTAATTCTTCCCTTGAAAGAAACTCATAAATCTGTGCCACACCAGATATATTTTAAATGCCTAACACATAAAACATACAAAAGTAAGCATACAAGATAGAAAGACAAGAATAGTATAAGGTAGCAATTGCACTATATTCATATTGAAATCAAATTTACAGTAATATATTCAAACTTCTTTACTCAAAGAAACCAGACAAAAATTGTAAAAGTCTGTCTCGGAGCAACAAGTTTTTTTTTTGTTCTATATTTCTCACCTCCCTTAAAAGAAACTCTTAAAACTATATATATATATATATATATATATATATAGATATATATATATATATATATATATATATATATATATATATAGATATAGATATATATATATATAGATATATATATATATATAGATATATCTATATATATAGATATATATATATATATATAGATATATCTATATATATATATATATATCTATATATATATATATATATATATCTATATATATATATATATATATATATATATCTATATATATATATATATATATATATATATATATATATATATATATATATATATATGGTCTGACCATCTTGGAATTCCCCTAAAAAGATGGGAATGCAACAAGCTTCAGATGGTCAAAACCCTAACCTTAAAGCATAAAAAGAAAATGCAGTACAATCAGGCAGTGGAAAGGCAAAGAATCCTTGACTTGCAACATCCTCCACTATTGTTGTTGACACCTTTGCTTGAAAGCATTAATAACCCTTTAGTAGCCATAAAGAAAGTTGGTGACCACCAACTTCAGCTAACTCTCACCAACCTTCAAGAAAATTGATGACCCCTGCCCTCAAAATATGTGTCAACATCAGGATGCCTTTTTAATCATCTAGAAGATCAAGGTCTACTGCAGTGGACTTAGGTATTTTAGGCTTTTTTGATTCATCCCACGTAGCTACTTTATCTTCTGAAGGCCATGAGAAATTCTATACTATCTGCAATTGTGCCTTTTGCCTCTCCCATCTAGCATCCATCATTATTTTGACATCTGCCAAGAATTTATAAAAGTCTACCTCTGCCTTTACTGCATCATCCAAAAAGTCATTAAATTTATTCATATCTACCCCACCACCTATTTTGACAAAATTTTCCCCTTTAGGAAATCTAAGATCAAAATTTGATCTCCATTGATCTATGGTTTTCAAAGTACCATTGTCATACTTTATCTTAGGAATGAATTTATTGGCCTCTTCTTCCAAAAATGCTAACTTTGTTTCCACTAACTTGGCTTTTCCTTTGAATAATGGGAGAAGAGTCTTTATTCTATTTATTTCTTCCCCTACCTGCAGTACTCCCTTAGGTATATCTGGCCTAAAAGGTTGTACCACTACTAACCTTTCAAAAAGTGGAGTCCTTACTGACCAAATTACATTAAAAGAATTCAAAATTGAGATGCAATTATTTACTTCTAGTAGCAACTCTGGTAACTTGAGATAGGCAGCATAGATTGCCTCAACTTTTTCTTTTAACTTCAAAATCCTATGCCGCAGAATTTCTAGCAATGTCTATACAATTGCTTTATTTTTACTTTCTTTAATTTCTTCTGAAGAAGCAATACTTTCTTCATGTACTACTTGTACTTCTTTCTCAATTACAACCTCTTTAGGAGGAGGTGGAGGTGTGGCTTCCATATTTATTATTTTAACTTTTAATTCATCAACTAGTTTTTCAAATTCTTTCTCCTTTATTATATGCAATTCCCTATCTTTGACCAAAGCAGTGTAATCATCATACAATTTCTGATGTCTTTTTGATAGTTTCTTTGTCTCATCTTCATTCAATTTGGCAAAATTAGTCAAAATTTGGGAAATTTCTAAGTCCCCTATATTTTGGATAGACCAAATCATGTTATCCCCATCCATCTGCTCTTTTATATTCAAAATTGATGGCTTTTTGTCCTTGGGGTAGAGGCCCCACATGGCTAATGCCTTATTCTTTGGGCTATATCTGAACCCTTTGATTAAATCTCCCACTTGCTTTTCTGAAGTCAGGGTAATATCTTCCTGTCTCCTTATTTGATCAATAATAAATGCAGAGGCCAAATCCCATCCAGGTAATAATAACATATTACTATCTTTTACTAACCTCCTAGCCTCTTTAGGGGTTATCTCTTCATTCTCTGGATCATAATCCTTTATTGCTTCTAAGGTCTCAGTGGGAATTTAGCCATCTTCTCCAATCTGCACTGTGGAGGCTACTTGCCACTGTTTGTGCTAGAGGAGGAAATCTTTGAATTCACGACTCTTGATGAATTCATCATCTTTTAGAAAATCCTCTTGCTACTGGACTCTCTCATCTATGTACATAGCAAGAGGAAATTCTACTTCCTCAACTATCTCCTTCTGCTTTTTCTTTTCCTCCCTGACCCTTTTTTTAATTTCATGGTCATAAGTTGTTTGGCCAGGGATGACAATAGCAACCATATCTCTTTTTTCAGTAGGCCTTGCCTGTGATGACTCTCCTATCATTAATCTCTTCATTTTAGTAGGTGGTTCTACCTCATTATGAGAGCTAGGAACCTCAGTCAAATCAACTATCTCATTTTCATCCCCTCTTTCTTCAGGGGCATCAGGAGGAACTTCTTGGGCAGGGTAACTATGAATAGAATACCCCCCTTCACTATCTTCTTCATATTTTGATGAGGAGTGCTTCTTCTTCTTTTTTAAAGTTTCTAATTTATCCTCAATCAATTGTTCCCCTTGCTCCATCAGAACATTTTAATTCTTCATCATCATCTCTAATCTTTGGAGATATGGCAAAGTAGGGTAAAATCCTTCAAAATTGATATCTTTTCTTCTCATGGATTTCTCTAGCTAGAATAGTTGATGCAGCTGCCAAGACCTTGTCTTAGCCTCATCCTCATCAAGAATATTTCTAACTATGTCCTCCTCATAGGACACATCATGAGTTTTATTAAGAGGGATGGTAGGAGTGTAATATCTCCTAGTAGCAGCCAAAAATCCCTCGGGATCAACAAATGTAGGATGTGCAGCAGGCATCATAAATTGTAACAAATATGTTTTAACCTTCTCAAAAGCCCCTTTTTCCAATTATTAAATTGGCTAATTTGAAATGCCTAGGGGTGAATGTACCCTTTCTATATGGGACTAGATGCTCTTTATCTACAAGCATGAGTTGCCAAATGAACTCAAGGGCTACAATCCTAGGGGGACCATTATTAGGCAAAATGTGGGGTGGTTGTGGGCATCCATAGACCCTTATTAATGTATACCCATCTCTTAAATAGAAATCACCCCAATTGTGATCATGATTATCTTTCCACTTATCTACATATTCCATTGGTCTAAGAAGTTGTAAGGGTTTGATAGGAATTCTTGAAGAATTCACACCCAAGTGGATAAGAATAGAATCTACTATTATATTCTCAAAAATACAAAAATTATGCTTAAGGGCCATTGGACTCTAGACATCTAACTAGGACTGTATAGGGTTAGGCTGGTCATTCCATTGAAATTTAGGTTTTAAGTGTTGCAGACTAAACATATTTACATTATGGTAGAAGATAAGATGCATCAGCATGGAGTAGTGAAAAAATGTGGGAGGGTATTGCTTCTTTCTTATCATTTCTAAACCCTCATGCATCTTCTGGATATAGTATCCAATGTAATCATACCCATGACTAGTGTGGTATGATTGGGAATCCATTACTAACATCAAAATTTTAGGAGAAATCCTCTCTTTAGGAGCATGAATACCCAAAACTCTACATAACCCATATGCAATGTATTTCATATAGAATTTTAGATCTTTAAATGCATAGGGGAGGCCTCCTGGGATGGGTGCAATATAGTTTTTGTTTCCCTCAGGGACATGGGTATGAATAGCAGTTGCAACACCCCCAAACTCCCTCACATATCTATTTTCTAGAGATTGCAAGTTAATCTCTGTGGCCATAGGGACATTTATCCCAAAAGTCCTCATGAATGCTCTGTGGCCATAGGGACATTTATCCCAAAAGTCCTCATGAATGCTCCTCTGTCTAGGGTTATCAAAGAAGAACCATCCCTCTTTCTAATTTTCTTAGAGAGGGGGTCATATCATTTAGCCAAGGAGACAAGAAGATCAATGTCAAAAAATACATCAGGGACAATCATCTTTGCAAACCCTGAAGTCCACGGGTTAGACAAAGGGATAGGCCTATCTTGATTCTTCTGAAAGTAGTAGAACAAATTCATGGCCGATACATTATGAGTCTTAGCATCCCCACATTGTGAATAGACATCAAAGAAGACATCATCACTAATCTTCTTATTTTGGGTAGAACCAGGCAGCAATTTGATGAATTCATCAGAAAAACTAACCTTTTGTTGTACAGTTGCCCTACTGGTTGACGGGGGTGTCGACTGTAGTCTAACTCATGATGATTTCTGTTGAAAATTCTTGCTCACTCTACAAATTTTGGTCTTCTGTAAGCTCTGTGATCACCAAAAGCTCTGGTTGCTCAAATGTTCTTCGCTCTGGAAATACTCTGCTCTTTGATTGCTCAAATGCCTGGTAGAAATGAGATAATGACCAACTTCTAAGTTTTAATGGCAAAGAATTGATTACAACTTAGTTCCCTGCAACAATGTCACTTTTGTAATTAAGACTGCGTGCTCCGCAACTTAATGTCTCAGCCGTCATCGAGAGGTGACATATTTTTAAATTTCATCTTCTGGTGACCTAGTGACTGAAGGAAATTTGAATTCTCATAATAAATCTGGCACCTCTCAAAATATTCTGAGATTCAGTGACTATAGTCTTTCCTTCTAGTTGTGGGAATGTATTTCCTCATTCTGAGATTAAGTGACTAAGCCATTACCACATAATTTTCTAATTGAGATATGGAGACTATAGTTTCTCGAAGTCACCAGATGTTTTATGTCTCTCAATTCTTTTCTAGTGATCACGCGACTAAGCCTTTTCTTCTATTAATTTACTTCTCTTAGCGATCACGCGACTATAGTTTTCTAAGTCACCCGATAACATTTCTTCTATCTGAGATCTGGGAACTAAGCTTAGTTCATCTTTCAAATTTTAGCTGTCTAAGATTACGTGACTATAGTTTTCTCCAAGTCGCGAGAAGATTATTTCCTTTTAAGTTTTATTCAGCGATCGCCTAACTGAAGTAGACATCTAGTGAACTAGAAACTAAAGGAAGTCTCCTGATCGCTGAATAACTCATTCCCTTCTCTGAGATTAAATATGAGCCACCTGATCTTCATCTAACGGTAGTCACTAGGTCTCAGAAAGAAATAGTGACATCACAGGTTTTCTAGCGACTAAAGGATAACCGTTAGATGAGAAGTTCATTAAAGAGATCATATGGTAGTTGCTAGATCTTTTTAATCTTTATAGCTTGTTGACTTTTCTTTCAAGATCTGGAAACTAAAGGAAATGCCATTTGATTTTTCTTCTGGAGAATCAGTGACTATAGTAGAACTCGTAATCGCTAGATGTTTTATGTTATGAGTCTTTTATCTTGAGATCACCCGACTTAGCCAACTTCTGATTCAGAGATCTAGTGACTATAGTCTATCCACTTAATAAATTAAGTCACGAGAAGTTTATAAAGCATCTAGAGATTGCGCGACTAACATTCACTGCTAGGTCTCAGGAAGATAAAGAATATGCTTCTTTTATCTGGCGACTTGGAGACTAGAGGATTTCTCATGATCAGAAGTTAAAGAGAACTATGCTAAGAATATCACATGACCTGGTGACCAAGGTAAATATTAAAGCGCACATGCTTTTAGAAAGTTTAAGTGACTTCAAAAAAGTAACAAAGAAATAGAAAGTCACTAAAAAAAAAGAAAACTAGGGTTTCTTTTTAAAATACAACGGCTAGTTCCAAGACTTTAAACCCTAACTTCTTTCTCTTTTGATGCAAAGACATAATAAACCCTAATATCGTTGGAAAATTTTTTTATAGAGGGTTTATTACGATGAAAAGACAACAAATTTCTTCAAAATTTTGGGGAGAAAATTAGAGTTGGGAAAAGGCACCAACACAGTGTTACTACCTAGCAGAGATGTTCTAGTTGTTGTTGTGTTCTTTAGATCATCCTTAGTTAGGAATGAGGTCTTAATGGGGCTCTCTTTTGGAATATCAACAATGTGAACCTCAAAAGTATCCTGTGATTGCATTACTTTGGGAGTATCAGTCTCCAATTTAATTTTCTTGTGGTCAGGTTCAACAACTGTTGAAGTGGTTGCAACTGAACTGTCATTCTTTCCTTCATCCTTGTCTTCTACCGGGGCGGGTATCAAACCAAACACTACCTTCCAAATCTTCAAACTCTCTTGAACAACATCTTCAATCTTATGTTGAAGGATAAGATAGGCTCTAAGTTTAGGATCAAACTTGCCTCTATAAACATTAATTGTCTTTTTGATATTTGTAGGAGTGAGTGGATTCAACTTGTGCTAATGTACTCTCTCTTATTTCCTTCTTGATTTGTAAAGCATACTCCCACTTTTGTGTGACTCTGTGGCACAATTCCTTTGGAATCCTATTTTCAATTTCAATTGGCAGTATCTTGAAAGTGCATAACATTTCCAGAATAGCATCCTCAACTTTTTCTTTATCTCCAATACTCAATGGTCCAAACTTTAATTTCTTCACTTCATCAACTGCAGTTGTACTAGTAATCTTACTACATAATTCATCAACAGTGAGTTGATGTGAACCCTATTGTGTTTCCTTTCCCTTTATTGCTTCATCACTTTCTGTTGCTTCATCATCTTTTGGTAGAATAAGTTTCCTTCTCAGCTTCTTCATAACCTTGATCGACACTATCTTGGATTGAACAGATTTTCACTTTGCAGATGCAGGAGGCACCTTAGGAGTCTCAGTAGTAGTATTTTTTGGCTGAGGTCTGAGTGATGGTGTCTCAGACACTTTACATTTCAACACTCTTCTTTTAGGTGGGGACTTGACAATTATTGGTTTCTTTTCTTCTTCTTCTGTCTCACTTCGACTAGTTGCACTCTTCTCATCTTCTCCTAACCCTTGAATTAACTCTAGTGGTGTATCATTGCCCAATTCTTTAACATATTCCTCCAGATTCTTTACTATTTTCTTTCTTCTTCTCTCAGTGGTGGCAGACAATAGTCCCAAAGAGATCTTGGATTTGGCCTCTTCAAATGTACCAAAGTAAGGAGCCTTGTTATCAATTTCCTCAGCTAGGAGGGCTATGATTGTAGTAGTAGCTTCATTAATATTGAGTTCATAGGGTAGTGGCATCAACCATGAAACCCTAGGTAGGACTGCCTATGCATAGGTAAAGTCTGTGTCTACTAGAAAACATATGTCTTTACTATATTTCTCAATTAGAGACATAGGGACTCTAGTCCTATCCCTCATCTTCTTCTTAAACTCAATGAAATAATTGTCCATTATCCCTTCAAAATCATCACCACTCTCATTTATGAAATCATTAATCTAAATAGTAATGGGTTTTTTCTTATCCCATTTCACATCACCATGTGTAGGAAAATACCTTTTAACATAAAAGAATATACAGATCAGTAAGGAACCAAACTTACACATAGAGTTCTTCACCATCCTGATGGAGTTCAAGTTCTTGACAAGTTGAGTTAGTTGGAGCTAGACAAGATCATATGTGTGCCCTTTCTTTATTATCTTCCAATCTTAGTCCACTGCCATATAGGGGACATTGTCCAACTAACTAGATTGGTAAAACTTATGTGAGATAACTCTAACAGCAAAGTCAATTTTTGGATCAGTGATGGTGGAAATTATCATTTCATGTTTGTTCCAGACTACCTATGTGTTTTCTTGAATATCCTCTTTTCCTTCACATTTCATCATTCTCTTTCCGTCAATGGTAGGGTAACCAGTGACATCATGTATCATTTCCTTCATAATCTTTACTGGTCCATCTTCCAACCATAATTGCATGTCATGTACTCATCCTAACATGATCTTTATCCATTCTACCTTGAAATTTTGTGGGAAATTTAGGGCATGAACTAACCCTTGGTCGGCAACGACCTTGTGCTCTAGCTTCAACACTCTATTGATACACAACTTATCATATGCTTCCCTGATCTCGTAATCACCGATTTCTCCAATTTTGCACATATAGCAGGACCTAACATCATTCATCATTAACACATTTTTTCAGAGTTGCAGATAGGGCTCCATTAAAATCTCCTTTGATTGTACTTTCAGATATTGCCTTGAATACCCTCGGTTTGCAGACTTTGTTTCTTACAAGTTGTACATTGAAAACTTCCATTCCCTATTTCCTAACTAGTGCGAATGAAGATGATGCCATTTCAAACTGTAATTTTTGAAAAGAAAATAGTTTCTCGGTAAAGTGCCTTTTTGTCGATTAACCCTACAGATGAATTTTGCCAATGGCATGTTGAGAAGATTTGGAATCACTTTGCTTGATCTGGGTTGCACAAATTCTGATTGCTCCTAAAATCTTGAATAGCTGGTGAAATAAAATTAATGATAACTTTCCACTTTATAGTATCCAAAAAAATAGGATTAGGGCCTCATAAATGCTCCGTACAGATTTTAGGTGAAATACAACTGTCTCAGCAAACTCATGTTAAACTCAGTTAAACACAAGCTCAGTCGATGTAATCATTGCGATATAGCTCATCATAGCATTTCGGCAATAACAGGTGCTCGAAAAACATTGTTAGCTCAGTCATGACACTGTATGCCCAGCATCAAAATGAAATTTTCTATTTTTTCTCATATATGTCCTAATGCATCGTAATCTATGTAGATATGGAATTTCTCTTGATTCTATGTTAGGAACTAATGTAAAGTAAGGTTTGTAAGAATCAATTCCAAACATACCTTTCATGCTTAGTTGGAAGAAGTGTGATCACCTGATCCATCAAATTGGGTGACCTCAGATGTGCTTACTTCACTTGTTGTTCCTTCTTCTTTCTTCCTCCATGTCTTTTCCATTTGATTCCTCAATTTTTCATAGATATTCTCATTCTAGTTATTAACATTGCTTAGCATAGGTGATCTGCAATCTCTCTTTAAATGACCAACCTTATTTACATTCTATAACAAACCATGCTTCCATTCATCCCAGCTTTTAGATTTACCTCTAAAATGAGTCTTCATGCAATTTTCTCCAATATGTCCATACTTACCACAATAATGGCAATTGTACCAAGTGTTGTAATCCCAATTGTAACTCTTATGCTGTGTGACTGGCTTTGTTTTCTCATTAGTTGACCACCTTGGTCTAGATCAACATTCATAAGCTTTGTGCCATATTTCTGACAATTGAAACAACTTCCTTGAAACTTGGGTGAGGTGGATGAAATGTTAGCTTTAGATCTACATTCATGTGCTTGATGTCCATGTTTTTTTTTTGTAGTTAAAACAATGTCCATTAAACTTAGGTTTAGAATCAGTCTTACCATGTTTGCTTCTACATATGTTGGTTGTATGTCCTGGCTTCCCATAGTGATGACATGTGGGTTTTTTGTCCTTTGGTTTAGCAATCTTCTATTCTCCATCTTTTGATGACTCTCCTTCTTCAGTAGATGATTGATCATTTAGTCCAAGTCGTAGATCTATCACCAAATCTCCTAGGTGACCTTAACAGTTCTTCAAAATACTTTGTAGCTTCATTAGGTTTGTTCATCCATTCATTGATTTCTTTCTCAGTTCTCAACTCATGTTTCAGCTAATCATTTTCATGTTTAAGTTGATTGTTCTCCAAGTCTTTCCTACCCAATTCTTGGTTGGCCAGTAGTAGTTGATTTACCATATCTAGTTGATTATTAGTCAACCTTTGTATGTCACTTGTTCTTTCATCTAGCCTTGTTGCCATTCATCTTTTGTCTTCTTTAGCCATTGCCTTATCATCTTCAACTTTCTTTTTCTGCTCCACTACTTCACAGAGTCTGATAGATTGAATTTCCTTCTCTCTCTTTAGAGTCCTAATTTCATCATTTAGTATGGTATTTTTCTCCATCAGTTCTTTCATGGCTTTGTCATTTTCTATAGAATTACCAATATCAAATAGTCTATTAGTGTCTTCTTCCTTTTATAGTGGCTCACTTTGTTGAATAGCAATTTCTCTTCTTTGCTCAAGGATTTCTTTAATTCCCCTCTGGCCGCTTCCAGCTATTGTAATGCTAGTTGAAATTCAATCTTTTGATTCTCTATGAATTTTCCTAGTTTGTAAACTTCATCTTAAGATCTTTTCCTCAAGTGGTTAGACTTCCTTATGAGAAACCCTTTGCTCTGATACCCAATTGTTGGAAATACAAATGGGAAAGTAGTACTGAGAGGGGGGGTGAATCAGAAATTTCTAACTTCTATCTTTTTGAGCTGTTAGAACTTTATGCATCATGTAAACATAACTTGAACAATCTAAGTAATATATAATGTCAAACAACATACATGAAATCACACATAACACAATAGATTTGGTAACCATAAACCCTTGAAAGTAAAACTAGGTGGGGATGACACCCACAAATTTTCACTACTGCAGATAATAAAGTTTTCCTATTAGGGCATACAAAATTTGATCATATCATGATCTACCCTATGAGAGGTTTCTTGTGTTAAAAGCTAGAGACTATTAGTCTACCTTGTTAGAGGATTTACAAACTTAGAATAAAGTAAGCACTTGGTAAAGAGATTTACAAAAGTCTGCTAAGGACTACTTGATTAAGAGATTTACCCTAAATACATTAGTTAAAATGTCTCAGTATATGATCCTTTGGTTTGCACTGATATGTTGATAATAGATCTTCTCTTTACTGTATGATTGTGATCTCTTCTATCTGATCTTCCTTGATTCTATCCTTTCACTGCTTTGCTCAGTCACTGAACTTTGTCTGAATACTTCTCCTGACTATTTCCTCATACTCACAGTATTCATTTGATCTCAATGTCTCTAATTTTCTCTTTGAGTCACACACACACATCTCTATCCTAGATCTTCCTTTATATAGTAGCAAAAATTTTTTACCGTTACAAGATCTACGGTCTAGATATATTCCTATTTCCGCCTATACTATACAATTTTTTGATGGCTAAAGGTTATACATAGGGATAAATGATAGAAATATGGATGCATAACCACCTTTTTAATTACCTCAATAGACAACATACAAAATATAATTATCACCAGATACGGTTTACCTTGATCATTATGCCATTACAGACTTGTATGTCAATTCTTGCTAACTTGACAAAAGTTATCCTGGCTCTCGGCATCAACTATCCTTGATATCTATTGTACTTGGCATCTATTGAACTTTTCTATCACTCAGTAATCATTGATATATGTAGCTTGGCAATAACTATACTCAGCATATTACAAACATATTGTGATGGTGACTTAACTTGGTAGTACTACTGCTCAGTAAGTGTACAATACAAAACTTGGCCTTTGCAGAATGACTCGGTTGCAATGATGATCATCCATCCTTGCCCTTAAATATATAAATTAGTGTAAGACACTAATAGTCAACAAAATTATAGAGATCTACAATATAAACTAGTTAATTTACTGGAATTCGGTTAATGAACATAAAGGCACAGAAAAAGTTTTACCGAGTTGTTTAATTGTATTGAAAGATTTTGTTTTATACATCTAGAGTGTTTGGTACTATAGGATAACTAGAATTAACTGATTCACCTCCCTCTTAGTTATCTAATAGACAATGAGCTTACAAAATCATAGGCTAATATTGTTACATAGTGTGGAGCAACATAATAGGGACTTAAATGTTATTCAAATAAATTTAAATTTAAAAATAACTCACTGTAGACATGT
The DNA here is from genome assembly GCA_027943335.1 of Chamaecyparis obtusa. Classification (NCBI taxonomy): domain Eukaryota; kingdom Viridiplantae; phylum Streptophyta; class Pinopsida; order Cupressales; family Cupressaceae; genus Chamaecyparis; species Chamaecyparis obtusa. Next base: position 4,603 of record BSBK01009901.1, on the reverse strand, counting down.
TATGTGAATAATGTCACTATCAATAAATTGTTGAATTTTTCAATATAAGGCTTGACATTCATTAGTAGAGTGGTAATGATATTGGTGATACACAAAGAAAGGAAGATTTGTAAGGTGTTGCAATATGCCTCTTTTTTTGTTTAGGTCAAATAATCACCTTAACATGAAGAAGGCTAGGGAAAATGATCTCTTGATTAAAGGTAGATATAGAAGAAGTGTTAGATAATAAAGGAGAGGATGTTGGAAGAGGAGGAGTCTTAAAAATAAATGTTTCAATAGGTTTATAATTATTCTCAATTCTTTGTCACATACATCTTAAACCAAAATTAAGATTGTGATTTGAATTGTTCTAAAAATTAAGTTGATCCAATGACACACTAGGTCCCTTAAAGAATCTCATGTTGTCTCACATTATAAAATTATATTCGACCAAAAAATATGGTTTAAAGTTAATGACCCCCAATCACCATCTAGTAGGGAACTTGTAGGAGAAGAAGTATCTTTAAGAGAAAATGTGTTTTGCTTAAGTATTGTAGGGATAAAAGGAGAATGAGATTTAGTTTAGAAGCAATTATTGGGTTATCATTAGAAATTAAGCTATACATGTGTTTGTTATAGATTAAATTCACTTTGCACTGAATATTTGAAGGAACAAAATGCGATGGACATATAACCATGGTCACCCTAAGAAAATATTATAGCCAAGAGTATTTGACACGACATGCATAGGTGTGGGTAAAATATCAAAACCTATCATCATAGGAAAAGTGATAACACCAAAATATTGTTTAGCAACATTGTCAAAGCTACAAATATATGAATAGAATTAGTTTTATTGATGATGTATCAACATTTATCTTGTGTAACAAGTCAATTCTACAAAATATTAAGCCTATAGCCAATATCAACTAAGTTCATTGAATAATATTGTCATTGATAAGGACAACAACCTTGAGAGAATCATGTTGATCTTGGATATATTTAGAAGAAAAATTTTTTTAAGACAACATGATTTTATATTTTATTATTAGTTGTATTCATGTATTCCATGATGGAAGTGATATTATCATGTTTAGGAGGTAGGAAAGTCTCATTTTACAATGCTTTTTGTAATGCTTCATGATATGTAGGTGATGTTTGAAGAAGCTCCCAAAGAGATATCTTGTCAAGGGTAGCATAGAGTTGTTCTACTAAAGAATACTCCTTTTGAATATTTTGAGGAAGATAAGGTAGAGGGGGACACATCAGTTGGGAAGGAGGAAAAGAAGGAAAAATTTAAATTGTAGGTTGTCTAATATTTTTAATGTTTTAAGTGTGAGAAACTACATGATAGTCAGGTTGTTGAGCACCTTTTATCAAAATGATTTTTTTTTTTGAGTTAGAGATATATTTTGATGAGGATGAACAACAACATTAGTTTTTTCATGACTCAAAAAATTAACAACATTAAATTGATCAAGCTCTTTATTATTCACAAGTTTATCACTATAAGGGAGAGAATCAAGGAAATTAGTAATGGTATTATCCTTCTCTTCTAATAATACTTAGAATAGGGATTAGCTACTTTCTTTAATGTTTCATCTCTAGAAGGAATTCAAAATGAAGGTAAGGTGATATTAAGAAAAGTATTGATGATGTCCTCTTCTTGTTCTTAAATATCCTCATAAAGGGGGTATGTCATACACGAAGGGTCATTACTCATTAAGTCTCATTGGTAGAGGCGAAATCATTTCTAGATGAATAAAAGGTAAAGTTTTCTTAAGGAAATGAAACCATTGTCCTTCACACAAGGTATCCTCATGGGGGAGATGTGTATTAAGAGAATAATCAACATTTTATTGTAATGGTTCATCCTAAATAGGGAGATCATTAAGAAAAGGATTATTGTCTTGCCTTAGTTTGTCTTCATGAGAAGGACGGTCTTGAGGAGAAAAAAATAAATTAACTCATGAAAAATATTCATGAGGACATATATCAAATTATATGTTTATCTTTTCTTGAAAGTGCATAAACAATAAATGAAATGATCTATGTAAATTGTAATGATTAATATTTAATGCATGAAATGAAATAATTTTCTATTTTTTTTCATTATTTTGAAACATGATCATATAAAAAAAATGCTAGAATTAATTTAATTAGATCTATATAGCTAAAAATGCAACAATGTAATGTATGAAAAAAAATATGTAATGCATACAAATAATATCTATACAAGGAGGATCTAACTACCAAAACCAAAAGGAGGAAATGTCTTAAGTTAGGCTCACAAAAATGTATAATAATAAATGTTAAGAAATACTAAGATATAAATTACTTACCAATTCCTACATACATTGGAATGCAAAGCCTCCCACAAAAGGAATTTAATTAGCACAACCAAAGGAGGAAGGGATACCAATTCAAGGTTTGTGCTTCATACGGTTTTGTTTCCTAATAAATATTGTTTAAATTATGTGCAAATATGATAGATCTAATCTAAAAAAATTAAGTGAAAAGGAAAAGAAGGAAGAATAAGTGCACTTGGAAACAAGATGGAGAAGGTAGGATTTTGAATCTAAATTTGACTATCATGAGAATCTTGGATCCTATTATCACTTCAGATCTGGAAGGAAGGGGCTTGGAGCTTCCTATCCTAAAATTTTCATTGAAAAATGGTAGGTGCAAGTCAATTTTTGATAAAAAATTTGACATTCAACTTGTTCCTAGCTAAAAATAGAGGAAAGTTTCTAGATCTTGTAGTGGTATCAATACTACCCAGATCTAGAATTACAAATCCTCAACTTGTTGTGGAAATGGGTTTCCCTTGGTTAAATCTCTTTTTTGGAAAAAATCATGAAATTTAATTTAAGTTTCAACAGCAAATGTGAAAATGGAAGCTAGATTTGAAACATAAATCACCTTATACCTTAATTATGTAATGCCTCTTTGGATGTTATCATAATTTTTGATGCAATAGCTTGAACTCCATAAAAAACTCATAGGGAATAATGAAACCAAAGACTTGAATGATGGATGTTGTAGTTTTACCACAATGCTTGATGAAGAGGAAGAAAAATTCCTTGAAGAGCTGAGGATTATCTTGATTTGTTGATTGATTATGTGAAATCACAAATAGCTTTCCCTTGATTGAGATATCATGTTATTGAGTGTCCTCCAAAAATAAGTGTTTAAAATGTCATTTTATACTAAACTCCATCCATGTCGGGGATGAAACATCATCAAGGTAGACCACCAATCTGTATCTCAGAGGAAAACCCCACCATCGGGCTCCAGGCAAAATTTTAACTCAAACCCTAAGGGACAAGTCAAATTTTGACTTGTCTTTGGTAAAATAAGCTCAAATTTTTACGGGGTGTCAAGGAAGGTGAAAAAGAGTGGAGAGATAAAATGTGGGTTGTTGTGAGGTCAGAAAGGATCCTGAAACCTAAAAATAAATGAATAGATCCTAGATGAGGAGATGAATTATGTGATTGAAGTAAATGGAGGACAACAGTTAGAAATAAGTGCTAAGATTGAGTTTTGATGAAACTGATTCAATATAGGATGCATAATATTATTTGAAGATCCAACAAGTGCTAAAAGAATGTGAAATCGATATGAGAATGCATACATACTTAAATGGGGCTAAAAATAAACACATAATAAGGGTGCTTAGTTTTTATGATGATATAATCATACAAAATCAATGAAGATTAGTGGGAGCATGAGAACCATTAGGATGGTTTTTGGTGGAGATAGGGGAGTAACTGAGCCAACTTCATAGGAGGAGGCTTTTGAAGAGGATGATGATGACTATTTTTTTCTTTCTTATGCATAGTTTGCAGTTTTTTCTGGGACATGAGAAGAGGAGATGATGGCTCATTTTTCTTGACGTTTCCTTTTCTCCATTATTTTGGGTGAGTCTATAATATTCTTGATGGAAGAGTGTATTGGAAATCTATTAGGGAAACTAAGATACTGAGAGGGGGGGGTGAATCAGATATCAACCAGTTTATACATTTTGACATAAACAAACTTGCATAGCATAAGCCATCAAACTTAACACTGTAAAAGATCTAATATCCTAATCTTCATCTATGAAAATAAGCATAACATAGTGATTTTGGTTACCCAAAAACCCTTGAAAGGTAAAACTGGAGTGGGGATGACACCCACAAATCTTCACTATCAAATATATTTTATTTATCCTTCACTACTCTACTCAGTCACAAAAAAATTGTTTTGATAGTCAAAACACTTTTCTACTCTGCAAGTATGAGATCTCCTTCATACTCATGCTCCTCTCATATATGTTTTAGGGTTCGGATCTCATCTTATATAAACAATTAATTATCTCTAAGATTTAAGATCTATGATCTCGATTGTCTACTTTTTGTACTTAACCTTTCCCTAATTCTGATTGGTTCGATGAATTACATAGGGATTAATGATTATAATTCTAAAGCATAATCATCTTCATGATTTCCTCAACAATTGATAAATATTATGTAAATGTTAGCCAAAATAGTTTACCTAAGTGTTTGTGCAATAACAAAAACATATGTCAACTCTGGCTTACTCAACATTTGATATCTTTGGCACTCAACACTTATTGTTCTTC
>BSBK01009900.1:0-96712 GCA_027943335.1 Chamaecyparis obtusa | reverse complement strand
AAATTTGGATATTGTTATCTAAGCTTTATTGAAGGTTGTAATGAAAATCCTTGCTATAATTTATTCCTTCAGTTGATAAATGCTTATTATGGTTGTTTTGTAAAGAGGATTTATGGATGTATATGGTTATTCTAATTCCTGATTCAGTTTTACAATTGAAGCAATTTGTGTTAATAGTATTAGTTGAATTAGATAATTCAGATTATTGTGAATCAATTGATATTGTTAATTATGATGTGTTTTGAGATAATACAAGTGTGATCCTTAGCATGGGTGGCTGACTTTTGTCTGGATCCTTATGGTGAAAGAATATCTATCATTTTTAAATAAGTGATAATTTAATTAATTTAAGGGTTTGGGGTTTCATTTAAAAAGATAAAATATGTTTCCCTGATTACTTACTCTTGAAGGTGAAGTAAGGGTATGGTTGTACCTTATTGCTCGTAAAGAATAAGGCTAGCATAATGAATTCTTCGAGTTACCTATATGGTAATTGATCGTTGGATCTTATGTAGACACCCAAAAGCTATTGGATCATCACCTTGTCATTTTCTTTGCGAGATTGTTTCTGTTGGAAGAAAAGAAGTACTTGCTGAATTCAGTTAAATAGAAATGAAATACTTTTGTTTATTTTGAGCTATATCTGCTTCTATATCTGCATGGTTCAGCTTATTATGTATAAGTTCTAACCTGTATGTTGCAGATACTTTCAGGCTTTCTACCATCTTAGTCATTGTGACTAAGCCCTGCTTGTTTTGTGTCTATTCTTGTCTTTGTATTTGAAGATGATTAGATGGAAGACCATGTTTATGGGAGATGGTTAGCGACTGTTAATTTATGGGAAATAGTTCAATACTTGGTTCTTAATTATCAGAAATGTACTTAAAAGAATAGGGACAGTTAGATGGAAATTTGAACCTTGGAAACTATGCATTTTAATAAGAGTATAACAGTATACTCTCATGTATTTCAAAACTATGGTGGTAATGTGATAACTAATTAAGTACGTTATTAAGGACTTATGGTTGGATTTGTTTATAAAAAATTTATTGGGCCTATTTGGTTAAATTATTATAGACAATTTGGATGGAACTTATTGGTTATATCTTTATATAGGATATTGTTATGGGGTATTACATTTGGTATCAGAGCCAGGTTTAAACACTAGGGGCTCTGGGTGTAAGGGTACGTTGTAGTTTTCCGCTGTGAATTGGATAGTTCTAGTAGTAAGAGTACTTACAAATTCATGGGAAGTCAATAAAGAGATTGACGAATTCACTTGATGTTGAAGAAGACTCAGTTGGAGAGTCAGAATCCCATGATAGTACTTGTAGGATTCATGAAGCTGGGAACCTTTAGAGGTTGTCTACCAAGTTCTTTATAATCAAATTACATTTATTTAATTGGTTACTAAGGAGAACCTTGGGATGTATGGTTTTGGACCTTGTCAAATTGTCCATGGTTCTCACTTAACCTCTTGGCAGGGATATAGGAAGTGAAACTTCCTTGACTTTTAAGAAGTTTTGTCATCTTGTGGTCAGAATATTGTAATTTAGGGTAAGTCCTCATACTCAATTATGAATCGAAAATGAAACTAAGCGGTAGCTCCCTTAGTTTTGCAAAATATACTCCCTTGTTGTGTGACCAGATTCTGGTCACCATGGTGAAATTCTTATAATATCTGCTTTTAAAATTTTCCAAATTATCTCTTATGGTGGTCAGTAAGATTTCGTATTACGTTAGTCACCATAATTTTCTATTTATTTTGAAATTTTGTGACTTAGTCACTCAAAGTTTACTGTTGAAATTAATGAATTTTCTTATTTTATTGTTGACATTGAAATTTGTTTTCATTGTTGGTGACTAATTTTTGACTTGTTTTTAGAAACTAACCATTAAATTTGTTAATGTGTGGACTTTATGTAAGGGAGTTATATTTGTTAGAACTCATGATTGAGTATATGGACTTTCCTTTTCTTAGGGTTGAGATTGTCTTTTGGGTATTTTCATTGAGTAGAATTTGATACTATGCTCTATTTGTAGGTTAGGAAGTATGCCTCCCAGAACCAAAAGTGCCCTTGGACGTGAAGTGTCAATCCATGCCAATTTTGGCAAGGGTAAAAGTGGGCACCAGGATAAAGAAAGGATGCAGGGTCAAAGCCATCTGGGAATAGAAGGGGCTGATTCTGAGAATCAAACAACCAATATCAAGGAAGATGACCCTCAAAAGGATTTCCTTCTGGGAATTTTGGAGTGTTTGGAAGTTTTAGAGGCTCATAGAAAACACCCAAGTGGGGGAGTTAATGTACTTGGGTTGCATGAGCAAGATGATACTGAAGAGAACATGGTGGATGAAACATGGAAGCTAAATATTGAGTGATGCTTGGTACTTCACCATTACCCAAGCAATATGAATCCTCCTATTCAACATAAAAAAAAAACAATTTCTAGGAAGACCCAAGAACGTAGTTGGAGGTTCTAGAAACAAGTATCAGAAGAAGAGGATAATTGGAAAGAAGATCAAAGTACCTATTCATGTCAAGCCATCTCAAAATAAACCCATTAAGAAGGTTGCTTGTTTTAAGTGTGGACAACCAGGACATTACTAGTACCGATGTCTGAATTTGAGCAATTTTAAGGAAACTAGGTCTAAAATTACAAAAAGAAATCAAACAATGGATCATCCTATGATGCAAAAGTAGATTGAGCATCAGAAAGCTGTGAACATAACTTCGGAGGAGGTCCAAGATGGATGGGCTGGAGTTAATGCAAGTAAAGATTATTCAACCTGGAATGATTGGTTGAGGATCACAACATAGAGTAGGAATAAATCCTCAGTTTTGGAAAACCCTTGTTTTGAGTTTTGTAGGGTTAAGTTTTGATTTTGTTACACTTATTGGTTGACCATGATAACAACCCTACTGTATAATTAAGTCTAGTAACTTGATCTTAATGTATGTTAATATTTTAAAACTATTCTTAACCACAACATTAGAGGTAAAAACCTAATTTAGATACTTTGGCTTTGCAGGTATGGCTATCATTATTCAAATGAAGAGGAAGAGAGTCAAAGATCCTCTTCAAATTAAACTGGCTAAGGATAGGTAGAAAGTGAAAGTCACTCTAATTGCTGATCACTTGAAGATCCACCTTGGGATTTGTCAAGGGAATTATTGGTGTTTGCGTGAATCTAAGTAATAGTTTTATAGTATTACAATAAACAAAGTACTCCCAAAATAATTTTGGCTTCCAGGAGAAAGCCAAGCCTAGTGGGGGAGGACGTCATGCCCTTGGCTTGACTATATTGTTCACTCTGACCTTGTAGCAATTGTTTTGAAGTGTGTGTGAGTGTGTTTGGATTGTAATCATGGTTGAGACAGTTGTTTTAGCTAGAAAATATTATTTTGATAAATAAATACCTATGTTTGCAAACTTTCTGTTAGATAATCTTGGGGAACGTAGCTCTTTGTATAATTGATTGAGATACCATTTGCAGAATTATGTTTGGTAAAATTTATTTGAAGTGTTAGAGTTAAAATAGTTAAATAAGTTATAACGTTCAAATAGGATTGCAGTTAATTATTCAAAGAATCATTTAAATGTGCCATTTTATGATCAAATGTGATTAATTTGATCAAGTGTTACATAGAAAGGATAATTAGAATATGATTGCTATAACCATAGTGTTAGAGGTAATATTTTTGGTAAATTAGAAATAACTATTAAGTTAGTTCTATTTTTGAAAGAATAGTTGGTTAATGATAGAAGCTAGTCATTGCTTCTCCATTAGATAATTCTTTGGTGAACTAATAGTGTTGCTTCAGTTCAAGTAATATTAATCTGAAATCAGTAGTTCATATAGGCGATCTTTTAAGATATAGCCTATTCTGGAAAATTAGATAGTTGTGTGTGTTAATTATTTAACTTAAATAATTAACTGAATAAATATTATCTATATATATATATATTTGTTATATATATATATATATATATATATATATATATATATATATATATATATATATATATATATATATATATATATATATATATATATATATATATATATATATATATATATATATATATATATATATATATATATATATATATATATATATAAAGTTTAAATTAATCTTTTATTTAATATTAATTAAATTAATATTAATATTGATTATGTTAGAAATGTTAATGGAAATAAAAGTCAATGTTAGTAATTCCTATTTAGTAGGAATTGTTATTAGGATTACCTATTTACTACGTTAGTAAGAATGTTAGTATTAGGAATGAGTAATAGAAGGTTAGTAATTCCTAACCTATATGCTAGTAGGTTAAGATTTAAGCTTCGAATTGCCTAGACATTCGAACCAAAACATGGGTTTCTATGGTTAGCCTGGCACAACCTAAACATTAGAATAGAATATTTGACTACCAATTGGTATTATCTAGTGTAACACAACTCATATTCACTGGCATTTAAAAATGCAGTTGGTACTTGTACCATGCTTGACACTTGGCAACTCTGAGTACCTACAGTTATGGTTAAGATAAGGATAAAGTTAATAAGGTAGAATTGGCATTCATTTCACTATGAATGTTCAGTTGGTTGTCGCCAATTGTTTTGGGCAAGAAGTTATCTGCCTCTGGAATTATGGATTTCAGGCCCGGGAATGCTGCGAAAATTGTTGTTATTTTGCATTAAAATGGGAACCTTGCTTAGTGTTTCTCTCAGCTGTATTATCTTCGAGCCTATTTTGAAGGCATTTGTTTTTATCACTACTAGTTGAATATTGTATTAGTTTCCCTGCTCTGCTTCAAGGGAAAAATCACGGTGATTGGTTTGTGAACCACCATTGGAGGTTGCAGTATTAATATTGCCAGTCTTCATGGTGACTCGACATTGTTGTGAGGAAGTGATTTATTGTTGCTCGCTTATTTGGAGCAAGGATTTTGAGGCATTCTTCCACTTCAGAACACCCCCACTCTCATAAACAGGCAGGGGCATTCTCTAACTCAATCTCTTGTCTTCTTTATGAATTTTGTTTATAGAAGTTCATTGCATACAATTTCTATTCATATTATTCATTGTACTAGGAATGATTCACGTGTTACTGTGGAAGTATCTTTTAAAATGTTTGGTCTTTGAACATTGTAGTGTTTATGTTCACTATCAGAATTTGGGGAATTCAGTTGTGTGTGATTTCTGTTCAGTAAATTAGAAATATTGATTTAGGATCTGTCAAACTCTGTGATACTGTTATGATAGGATTATGAGGATGTAGATTTCCTAAGCCTTGGGAGCAAAATGTATTTCACTATTTTGTGTAAGTTATCATGATCTCGGTCAAGGGAACTGAAATGTGGTGCTTAAGGGAGTAGCATTTTGGGAGTTAGGACTGTGAAGTTTAATTTGCATCTCTGCTACCAATTCTATAGAGCTTTTGGAATGATAATTTTGTGTTACGAGGATTAGATAATTATAGTGTTGGTATTTGGAATTATCGCAGGGCATTTGGGTGTCGAGACTTCTAAGTTTTATTGGATCCTCTGTTTTGTATGATTATTGGGTTCTGTGGATTCCTTGGTTTGGATTAGTGTTGTAACCATAGTGGAAAGGTTCTTATCAACCTTGGAACATCATGGGATTTCATATCTTGTACCCGACTTCATATTTCCAAATTTTATAGTTCTTCCTGCTGAGTAATCACAGTTAATGTTTAAATTAGATTCTCATTGTTGAGTATTGTAGTCGATTTACCTACCTTTGCCAAACCTTGGAATGGGGATTATTGTTTGGAAATTCTCGTGTCGAAGTCTTATGGGGAATCTTGTATCTTTGTTAGAATTGGGAAGTCATTATTTATAAATTATAGTTGTATATTGATGAAGGGTGCTCCCCTTAATACCACAAGCACATAACAAAAATAGAGAAACAACAACAATATTATGCAAGAACAGAAAATTGGCTTCTTATTATCTCCACAAATGTGGAATTACAAACTTTAAGAATTACAATATGCAAAGCCACATGGGCATTCCCTTACAATATTCTGTAGGACAAAGCCTCGAATCAATACCCAGATCTACTACCTAGAACTATTCCGAACTGCCTAAGACAATAATACAGCCTTCCTTATATAGGCAATTTTCCACCGCCTGGGAAGGTTCCAGAATTTAGCCAATAAGGCCAACCAAACTTAGAATTATTTCATTTTACATTTTATTACATCAAATTCAGTTCAAGATAACCTTTGAAACCTGAACAGAAATTTTGAAGAAAATTATTTTCTGCCATTTCAAGTGGCCCAACTTCCAAAGACCATAAGTCATCACCAGTTGACCCGATCGGCTATTATAACCCCATTTCAGAAATGCCACAAAGCGCTCTACGGGCTTGACTCGTGCAAGCACCTATCACCCAAATTTTTGACCTCATCCGAGGCCTCTAAAGCCTTCAAAACTGAGTTCAAAGTTTCTGTACCCTGCTGCCAATACTGAAAATCTTCAATATCTTCCAATATACACTTGATCTGGCAATGAAACTTTACTGGCAGACTTATATGACCAAAATGAACGTCCAAGAAAGAAATCAGATCATTCTGAGCACATACAAAAATTACCAAAATAGCAGCTCTGCACAAAATAGCCCTTATTGAATATAAAAATAGAAATTTTTTTTTTTTTGGGTGATGCAAGATTGCTCTTACACCCAAGATGCTCCTCCATCAAACACCCAGGGTAATTTGAGAAGTGACCCTATCACGACTCAGGTGTGCAGAGGAAAACCAAGACGGCTAACCTCCTCCTTTGTCAGCCATGATGAATCTTCAACAGGTTGTCCTTTCCACTTGACCATATATTCTTCATATGTCCTGTTCCTTGTGCTTCTGCCAACACGACTGTCTAGTATATCTTCGATCTCCTTAGTGTCTGAACTAGTTGCTGGAATACTCCACTGTGCTGCTGTGATCTCATCTTCAACACCTCCTTCATGATACTCTGTCAGATCTGAAATGTGAAACACTGGTGAAATATTTAGCTCAGTAGGCAATTCTACCTCATATGCATTTCCTGAATCATGTTTCTTCAGTATCCTACATGGTCCAAACTTCTTCATTTTCAGCTTGTTATATGTACCAACTGGAAACCGCTCCTTCCGCAAATGAACCATGACTTCATCACCAACCTAAAATTCCTTATACCTCCTTTTCTCATCTGCCTTAGCCTTATACTGTGCGTTCATCTTGGTAATATGCTTCCTCACCTCCCCATGGATGTTCTTCAAGTGTTCTACAAAATCTTTAGCTTCAGCACTACTTATTTCTCCTTTATTTATCTTCCTCAATTCAGATGCATTTCTCGGACTACTTCCATAGACAATCTGGAATGGTGATTTACCAGTACTCCTGTTGACAGAATTATTGTATGTGAATTCTGCCTGTGGTAAAATCAAATCCCATCCCCTTGGCTTATCTCCAACCAAACATCTCAGCAAATTTCCCAAACTCCTATTCACCACCTCTATCTGTCCATCAGTCTGTGGATGATGCAATGAACTAAATTTTAAATCTGTCTTCAACTTCTTCCACAATGTACGCCAGAAATATCCAACAAACTTAGTGTCCCGATTTGAAACTATGGTCTTTGGCAAACCATGAAGTCTCACTACTTCTCTGAAAAACAATTCTGCTACATGAACAACATCATTAGTCTTCTTGCAGGGAATGAAATGTGCCATCTTTGAAAATCTGTCAACCACCACATAAATTGAATCATGTCCCCACCGAGTCCTCGGTAAACCAAGAACAAAGGCCATGCTGATATCCTCCCAAGGCTTCTTTGGTACAGGTAATGGCTGATACAACCCTGTATTCTACTTCACTCCTTTCACCATCTGACATACTCTGCAACTCTGTACAAACTTCTTCACATCTTGCTACAACTGTGGCCAATAATAATTCTCACTAACCAAACCAAGGGTTTTATCACGACCAAAATGTCCAGCCAATCCTCCGCTATGCTTCTCCTTGATGAGATTCTCCCTCATAGAACTTCATGGAATGCACAACTGACTCCCTCTGAATAGCATATCATCCTGGATGATGAAATCCAACCATTTCATCCTATCTAGAGTAACAGGTTCTGTACAAGCTTTCCAAGCTTCACCAAAATCAGGATCCTCTGGATACAAATTCTTGAGTTCCTTGAACCCAACCACTTCAATCTACATTTCTGTCAGCAATAGTTGCCTTCTGCTAAGAGCATCTACAACCCTATTAGACTTTCCACTCTTGTGTTTCAAAACAAATGTATAACTTTGCAAAAACTCAACCCATTTCAAATGCCTTTGATTCAATTTTCCTTGACTATTCAAATATTGCAAAGCTTGATGATCAGTATACAAAACAAACTCCTTAGGAAGTAGATAATGTCTCCACTTCTTTAATGCCTGAACTATAGCATAAAATTCCTGATCATAAACAGAATATTTCCTCTTGGCATCATTTAACTTCTCACTGAAATAAGCAACAGGTTTACCTTCTTGGCTCATAACAGCTCCTATTGCAGTACCACTAGCATCACAATCTACTTGAAACACCTTATTAAAATCTAGAAGTGTTAAAATAGGTTATTCTATAACTTTTTGTTAAAACAATTGAAAACTCTTTTCTGCCCCATTAGTCCACTTAAACTCTTTTCTATCCCCTCTCATTGTTTCAGTCAAGGGTCCACAAATACTGCTAAAATTTTTGATAAACTTTCTGTAAAAGCTAGCTAAACCATGAAAAGATCTTACCTCGGTAGCACTCCTTGGAGTAGGCCATTCAAGGATAGCCTGTACCTTCTCTGGGTCCATTTTTAGGCCTTCTCCTGAAACTACAAACCCCAAATACACCAACTCTTTTTTCATAAAACTGCACTTCTTCAAATTAATCAGAAATTTCTCTTCTCTCAACTTCTCAAATACCATACGAATATGCATCATATGCTCATCCAATGTCTTACTAAAGATCAAAATATCATCTAGGTAAATAATGACAAACTTACCTAGAAATTCTTTCAGAACCTCATTCATGAGCCGCATGAAAGTGCTCGGTGCATTGGTTAGCCCAAAAGGCATGACTAACCACTCATATAGCCTTTCCTTTGTCTTGAAGGTAGTCTTCCATTCATCTCCTTCTCTGATCCGAATCTGATGATATCCACTCTTCAGATCTATCTTTGAGAAATACACAGCTCCACTCAAACAGTCCATAATATCATCCATTCATGGCAATGGAAACCTGTACTTGATTGTGATCTTGTTTATTGCCCTAGAATCTATACACATCCTCCATTCTCCATTCTTCTTTGGTGCTAATACCGCTGGTACAGCACAGGGACTTAGACTCTCACAGATCAATCCTTTCTATAACAGTTCATGTACTTGTCTGTTCAACTCCTCACTTTCTGCAGGTGTCATTCTGTGTGCTGCCTTATTCAACAAACTCACTCCTGGGATCAAGTCCATCTGATGACTAATCTTCCTGACTGGTGGTAATCCATCAGGCACATTATCGGCTACAATATCCTAAAACTCATTCAACAAATCTACAACTTCTACAGGAACATCTTCTACTTCCTCTTTACCAGTTTTTGGAATTAAAGAAAAACACACATGCTCATGCCTCATAGCATCTATGAAATTTCTTCCATGAAAAAAAGTTATCCTAGCATTACCACATACCTTTTCTTCAGTCTCCTTCAATGGTTTTAGCTATTGTCGTACTCCATCCTTTGTCAGGGAATAGGTATTCGCACGACCATCATGTACAGCATATCCATCAAACTGCCATGGTCTACCCAACAACATATGACATGCATCCATAGATATGATATCACACAATACCTCATCTTGGTATCCACCAATCTTGAACTTCACCAGGCATTGTTCATTGACCATGACCTTGTGGTCATCCTGTACCCAGGCAATCCGATATGGATGTGGGTGTTTCTATCTCTTGAGCTTCAACTTTGTCACCATCTCTTCTGACACCAAATTGTCAATGCTTCCACTATCAATAATCACATCACAACATTTACCTTCACACTTGCACCTGGTGCGAAACAGGCTCCTCCTTTGCTCAGGTTCATTCTCACCACTCAACAGGACTCTTCTGTTAATCAACGTTTCTCCTCTTTCAGCATCTTCAAAATTTGATGATCTGGCATCTTCATCTACATGTGCAACTCTGGCCTGGCCTTCATTTCTCCTGTCTATTCTTCCTTGGTGCTGAGGACATTCAAATGCCCTATGACCTTCTTCTCCACAGTGAAAACATGTTCCACGGAAGCCACCTCTTCTAGATCCTTGTCCTCTTCCTCTTCCTCTCTGATCTCTATTATTCTGATCCTGGAAGTGATTGGAATTATTTCCTCACTTATTCTGACTGCTACTGGCCTCATCCTTCTTTTTTGGATCTTCATTTCGGCCACCATATGACCGTCTACCAGATCATCCACCGCGACCTCTTCCGTTTTGTCTACTCTCAAACTTCTTGTTCAGCTTTTCCTCTACTTTTAGGGAAAACTGGTATGCCTCTTCAATACTGTTCATTCGAACTAGATTCAGCTCCTCCTGAATGCTTGGCCTTAACCCATTAAGGTATTGGGCAACTTTCTCCTTATCAGCTTCTGCATGGCCTGTTCTGATGAGAAGTCAATAGAATTCCTCTGTATACTCCTATACAGATCTTCCTGCTTGCTTCAAACTCTGCATTTTCTTCAGTAGGTCAAGCTCATAATCAACAGGAATGAACTGTCGCTTCAATTTATCCACCATCCGATCCCATCTTGTGATTTTATCTTTCCCTCTTATATTTCGCTCCAATTGAATTTCTTGCCACGAGATCTTCGCATGACCTTTCAGTCTGGCCTTCGCAAATTTGACCCTATCAGGATCCTCAACATCTTCATACTCAAAATACTCCTCACATTCATTGATCCAATCGATCAATTCCTCTGGGTTAAGATTTCCAGAAAATGTAGGAACCTCAATCTTAGGTCTTTTTCCAATCTTGGAAATCACCTGAAAAAGTCTTTCTTCCTCCTGGTTCACAATTTCAGCTTCTCCTTCTTGATATTCTTCTTCGACTTCATCCTCACTTTCATCTCTGACATTAAGATTCATTCCTCTATGAATCTCTTCTTGCAATGCTCACACTTGTCTTTGCAGTTCTCTAACCTCAGGTGTTACAACACCAGCTCTTCCACCACGTTCTCTTCGTGGAGGCATTTTCGTGATGTGCGCTGAAACCCTAGCCACGGTCCTGGTGCAAACTACCTCACAGTCGGTGATCTGTTTACACACTCAAGAACTCCTGCTCTGATACCACTTGATGAAGGGTGCTCCCCTTAATACCACAAGCACATAACAAAAATAGAGAAACAACAACAATATTATGCAAGAACAGAAAATTGGCTTCTTATTATCTCCACAAATGTGTAATTACAAACTTTAAGAATTACAATATGCAAAGCCACATGGGCATTCCCTTATAATATTCTGTAGGACAAAGCCTTGAATCAATACCTAGATCTACTACCCAGAACTATTCCATACTGCCTAAGACAATAATATAGCCTTCCTTATATAGGCAATTTTTCACCACCTGGGAAGGTTCTAGAATTTAGCCAATAAGGCTGACCAAACTTAGAATTATTTCATTTTACATTTTATTACATCAAAGTCAGTTCAAGATAACCTTTGAAACCCGAACATAAATTTTGAAGAAAATTATTTTCTGCCATTTCAGGTGGCCCAACTTCCGAAGACCATAAGTCATCACCAGTTGACCCGATCGGCTATTATAACCCCATTTCAGAAACACCACGAAGCGCTTTATAGGCTTGAACCATGCAAGTGCCCATCACCCAAATTTTCAACCTCATCCGAGGCCTCTAAAGCCTTCAAAATTGAGTTCAAAGTTTCTGTGCCCTGCTGCCAATACCGAAAATCTTCAATATCTTCCAATATACACTTGATCTGGCAATGAAACTTTACTAGCAGACTTATATGACCAAAATGAACCTCCAAGAAAGAAATCAGATCATTCTGAGCACATATGAAAATTACCAAAAATAGCAGCTCTGCACAAAATAGCCCTTATTGAATATAAAAATAGAATTTTTTTTTTTTTTGGGTGATGCAAGATTGCTCTTACACCTAGGATGCTCCTGCATCATATATTCTAAGCATCTTGAGAACTGTCGGGTATCTTGTCATTTTGGGTTAGATTTATCTCTGACTTAATTGGTCATCGTGCTGTCTAAGATATATGTCATTATGTTAATCGTTCGAAGAGTTTCTGTATTAGATAAATTTTGGTTTTTAGAATGGTTTGAAATTTTGGGATCATTATGAATTTGGGAATCTTGGACTGTAATTTTGTTTAAAAATTGAGTCTTGGGTTATTCAGTCATGATGTATACTGTAGACAGAATCTAGAAGGAATTACTCAATTCTTCTAGGGCTCTATTTGAATTCTCGCAGCCATTCCAAGTTGTAAAACTAATTTCTCCAAATTGATAAGCCTTTGTCATATCAAATGAAGGAAACAACAGAAATATTAAACTTCAACAAGAATGCTGTAGCAAAAATAAATTCCATCTTATCCTTCACTGCCACTATCAGGAAAACTCGATAGTTGTTAACAAAATACTAGTATTGCCTCATAGATAATGTGTATATGCTTGATAGCTGGAGTACATAGATTGCAATGCAGAGCATAATGTTAGTAAATTGTAATGCACAACATAGTGATAGTAGCATTCGAATGTCATGGTATAGGTTGAGGTTAGTGTCATTTAACCATTTGAATGACTTCGGATATGTTCTTAGTCTTAGTTTGGGTTTGGTTAAATACTAACCGCTAAGACTAACTTGCTAGCATTATAAATTTATTACATGGCCAACTTAGGCAGTAATGATTGTCAATAAACTATCATGAGCTTAGGTCTGTCAATTGTAATTTGAATTGCAAATAGGATTTGGAATATTGTTTCACTTTGTTCAGTGAAAAACAATAACACTATATACTTCGAATAGGATATTTGATTTTTGTGTTAATCTGTTTATATATACATATATATATATATAATTGTATTGTTTCTATTTTGAAAATTTAATCATAGGGGTATATAATTATGTACCAGTAGATTTATATATATATATATACACACAAGTTGTGGGTGTATATATACATATACATCTATGTGTATATACTTATATGACTCTATGAATAAGTTGACAGGATCTGAAGCAAATGCATTTATATACGAGTACATATGCATTGTTAGATAAGAGAAATATGTGTAGACAACAATGAACATTGATATATTAAATTCAGTATTTATAAGTTAACTCTGTTGGTATAAATGACAGTAATTGCATTATTTTGTGGCATTAGTTGAATGTGACAATTTTGTAATAAATGGAATATTTGAGTTGACAATGTTGTGATTAGAAATTTGGATATTGTTATCTGAGCTTTATTGAAGGTTGCAATGAAAATGCTTGCTATAATTTATTCCTTCAGTTGATAAATGCTTATTATGGTTGTTTTGTAAAGAGGATTTATGGATGTATATGGTTATTCTAATTGCTGATTCAGTTTTACAATTGAAGCAATTTGTGTTAACAGTATTAGTTGAATTAGATAATTTAGATTATTGTGAATCAATTGATATTGTTAATTATGATGTGTTTTGAGATAATACAAGTGTGATCCTTAGCATGGGTGGCTGACTTTTGTCTGGATCCTTATGGTGAAAGAATATCTGTCAGTTTTAAATAAGTGATAATTTAATTAATTTAAGGGTTTGGGGTTTCAGTTAAAAAGATAAAATATGTTTCCCTGATTACTTACTCTTGAAGGTGAAGTAAGGGTATGGTTGTACCTTATTGCTTGTAAAGAATAAGGCTAGCATAATGAATTCTTCGAGTTACCTATATGGTAATTGATCATTAGATCTTATGTAGACACCCAAAAGCTATTAGATCATCACCTTGTCATTTTCTTTGCGAGTTTGTTTCTGTTGGAAGAAAATAAGTACTTGCTGAATTCAGTTAAATAGAAATGAAATACTTTTGTTTATTTTGAGCTATATCTGCTTCTATATTTGCATGATTCAACTTATTTTGTATAATTTCTAACCTGTATGTTGCAGATACTTTGAGGCTTTCTACCATCTTAGTCATTGTGACTAAGCCCTGTTTGTTTTGTGTCTGTTCTTGTCTTTGTATTTTAGGATGATTAGATGGAAGACCATGTTTATGGGAGATGGTTAGTGGCTGTTAATTTATGGGAAACAATTCAATACTTGGTTCTTAATTATCAGAAATGTACTTAAAAGAAGAGGGACAGTTAGATGGAAATTTGAACCTTGGAAACTATGCATTTTAATAAGAGTATAACAGTATACTCTCATGTATTTCAAAACTATGGTGGTAATGTGATAATTGATTAAGTATGTTACTATGGACTTATGGTTGGATTTGTTTATAAAAAATTTATTGGGCCTATTTGGTTAAATTATGATAGATAATTTGGATGGAACTTATTGGTTATATCTTTTATATAGGATATTGTTATGGGGTATTACATCAACTCTAGAAAAAGAAATAATGTTGACTGTTAGATGCATCACCAAATGGTTGTATTCCATCCAAACTTTCAACTGCATCATTGGTGCTGCAATGCAAGGTTAATTGTTGATGCATCTTCAACGAATGACTGTCGTATGTTCATAAAAAATATTAGTATTAGTTGTGAACTTCTGCCAACTGTCACATTAAGTTCTATAAATGATCGATGGCCCACTTTCAAACTTCAGCAATAACTGGTACAAAATTAAAGAGCATCTAATGTTTGTATTTCATGGAAGCTGTTAACTGGGTCATCAGTACTGCGATGCAAGGTTCATCGTCAATGCATCTTGAATTGTATATTCACAAAGAACTTGATTTTTCCTTGCAAACATGTGCCATCCGTTAGATTATGCTATACAAAAGATCGATGGGCCAGTTTCAAACTTCACTAATAATTGGTGTAAAATAAAATTTCCCCATTAACTATGTCACAATCTGTGATGAAATAGCATCGGATTTATTACTTACAACTTTCAAAACCCTCTTTGTCTACTGCTTAGAGAAATCATATGGAGAAGTGGAGATAACCTTTGTCTCAAAATCTCCCAATTAAATTGGCTAAATCGCAAACATATCATGAATAAAAATTTTGTTTTGAATGCAATGATTTTCATCGTCAGATATATATGTCGATCACTACTATATCCGTCAATTAATAAAATTGCATTTAGTAATTACAATCTTCAAACACAGCTTTAACCCATTAAATGTTTTTTTTACATTTCACAATTACCTCTACATGTCAACTAAATCCGAAATTATATATTTTTCCACTTATACTCCAAAACTGTACAAATAAGTTTTCAAAAAATTCAACTTAGAATCCTTCACACTACAATGTCGGATACAATTACTCTACACATATAAATTTGATACTTTACTATGGTAAATGCAACCTTTAAACCCCGCTTTAATCCATTAAATGTTTTCTGCCCATTTATGGTTAAATTAAATTTAACCAAAACTACATCTATTAAACTTCGCACCAGTACTATTTGAATTTTGAATTTGGATTATCGATTCTCCTTGAAACATAATCTGACCGCTCTCGTATGCTCGTAGTGGTTTGAAAGTTTCTATACGAACATAGGATTGTTTATCGATTACGATATATCAATGGTAAACCCTTCGTCACATCACTCAATAGGCAGAAACAATTTTCTTTTATGATTAGACATAAAGTAATTCACCGTGACCTTCATTCTAAATCAAAGGCTATCGCATGATCAAAAAGTTACTTAAGTTTCATGCAAACAAATGATGACCATTAGATCATTCATCCGGTGTTGATTCATTAAGTAGTCATAGTTAGGTTAAAATTAATTAATTGCGGATTTAGTATTTCTTAATAGCTAAATTGAATATGCGATAATAAGATACTAAAACTAGGTATGTTAAATAGTAGTTAGTCGCATATTACAACCTAATCAATAGTAACTTAATTATAAGATTTTAATTTAATTTGATATTGTCAATATTGTTATAGTTCAGTTATGTATATAGAATATATTTTGTCGAAAAATCATTAACATGTTACATAATTGTTTAACTGTGTACAATTTAATTTAATAGATGTACTAGTGGTTAAAATCTATATTAAATACTATATTCATTGATTAGTTTAATAAAAAAAATATATATTAATTACAAATTTATTTTACTTTTTATCCTTCAAATATTAGAAAATAAAATAAAATAAAATAATTTCAAAATTTGTACTCAATACATTCAATTTGTTGCTAAATTTATTTATGTTATTCACTAATCATTTTCAAAAACTTAAAAAATTGCAATTCTATTTAAATTTTTTTTAAAAAATATATACTATACTTAATAAATAAAATTTATGTCATTTCTTTTTTGTTTTAATAATTTAAAACAAATATCACACTTTGAAATTACATAAATCTACTTAACTTAATAATAACATCTTATCAACTTTTATTTATTATTTTAAAATGAAAAATCATATATGAAAAAAAAATTAAAACAAAAAAAAAATGACATAACTTCTATTCAACATAAAAATTGCATACCGAGATGCAATTACTAGTATAATAGAATCAATACAGCTATATATGGTAGATATAGTAAACCTAATTTAGATACAGAGACATGATAATACTATAATTTGCTTATTAAATACTGGTTTCCATGCAATTTGTGGTGATATGTTCCAAGTTCCTTTCAACTAACATGGCTCATATGTTGTCATTTTGATCCATTTAAGCCAGTTGGATTGCAATATCTTGTCTCCTCACCATCATTTCATGTAGTTAGCGTAATGGCCACTGCTCTTGCACTTCAGCTTTAGGCCCTATCTAATATATTCATTAGACTTTACCTTATACATACATTGGATCCTTGATTGGTTGGTGGACTAAATTATCATAACTACCTACGGAACGCTATCATCCTACATATATATATATATATATATATATATATATATATATATATATATATATATATATATATATATATATATATATATATATATATATCAATCCAATCTATTAAAGTTATGACATTATCCTTTGGATTGAATTGTGGAAATTTCTTGTCAAAGTCCTTGATTCTTATTTCATGACCAATAGTGAAGCATTAGGCATTCCAAGTCATTCATCTCAATACTATTCCAATTCAAGTGTGCTTAACCCTATTTGTAGAATTTCTAGGAAGTGTTTAGTTTATTAAGGATCTTATGAAGAGATCAGACTCTATGGTCATTCATCTTGAAAATATCAGTATGGGTCATTGGATTTGTTAGGTCTCACCATATAGTTGAAGGATAACTTTAAATTTATAGTTGTCTTTATTAACGTGTGTATGTACAAAGATTATACTAATGCTACATTTAATGCAATAAATTGTAATTTTAAGTACATAATATAAAATGGTTAACTAACTCAAACATGTTATCACATGTTTGCATTTAATAACAAATAAATTAAATTTGGCTAGCATCCAATCTAAATTTCATTTGTTTTACTTTCCTATTGCATTTCATACAAGCTCTTTGGAGTGTTTGACACCAAAGTTCATGGAATTCTTACTCTAGAAAGTGACATAACATGATTGATACAAAGTCAAGGATATAATAGGCTTACAAATATATATGAATGCCATATTCATTTTTGTATTGTTTATGCTTATGTGTTTATGTTTATACATGTGTCTATATACATACATAAATATATGTATAGAGAGAGAGAGACATATATACATACATTATTTTTTTTGTTTTCTTTTGAAATAAGAAAATAAATAAATAGTGTTTAGATATTTTATAAAAGAAAATCATGTGTCTAGTACTAAGAACTTATTATTTGGTAAAAAAATTATATCTACTAGAAAATATATAGTGAATATGACAATTAAATTAAATATATTTACCAAAAAATGGAAATCCTAATCTAAATGTTAAAAATCTACAAATTATCCTATCACGTTATTTCTATTTTTTAATCTAATATAAAATTTTGAATTTATTAAAAATTAAAAAAATTGTAATGGCCAAAATAGAAAGGCCAATCAAAACCTTAATAAAAAGATGATTTTTAATTTTTAATCTCACATTTTGGACATAGAACTATTCATAATATACAAACATTCATACATATATGCCTATAGCTATAAGTCATGCCTTTTTTGGATGGTGCACCTATAGATATTGATTTGTATTTGAACAATCTTAGAATAGACTCACATTGTCTTCGAAAAATATGTCGTGAGCCATGAATTGAGATTTATAGTGCAAAAATATAATTATTAATGGTTATTTTATTTGTGGAAAACTATACATCGTCTTGCATATATGATTAAAACTCTCAAATAAAAATTAATTTGTTAACAATTTATAAAATAATAAATAATGTTCAAAATCAATAACCAAATAATAGTATTATTAATTAAATACATATATTATTAATCATGTTGTTGTTATTATCATCATCATCATCATCATCATCATCATCATCATCATCATCATTATTATTATTATTATTATTATTATTATTAAAAGAAATATGGTTACTATTATGTGACAACAACAATAATTACTAGCAATCACACCTTGGTGTGCAACAAGTACGCCGAAGAGGTTTGCAAGGTCAATTGGGAAAATTTATGGTGTATTAATTGCAAGAATTTGTGTACTTTGTGAGATCAAGTAGTAGTTCATTTTTTGAATAATTTTATGTGTACAACAATTATCATCTTGGAGAAGTGAAAGCTTTAAATCAACTATGTATCTTTTGAAGAACCGATGCAATCCAATTCTAACCATAAACCAATATTACAAACAATACATGAAAATGCAGATGATTTTAGAATTCACAACTCTTCTATAATGCAACTATTCTTTTTCTTATAGTAACAGGAAAATTTAACCAAATTCAAAAATTACCAATTTTGGTAGATTTTCACAAAATCCTATTTCTTGCCATTTTTTGTAATTTTGAAAATAAAACCTAAAAAATTGATTTTTTCAATAAATTTGCACTAAAAAAAGATAAGAAGAATTCCCAACTAATCTTTGATATTAGAAACATGATTCTGAAGTTATTAGAAAACACAACTTTATAAAAATTGACAAAAAAACACTAAAAGCCAATTTTGGAGGCCCAAACGAACTT
The DNA here is from genome assembly GCA_027943335.1 of Chamaecyparis obtusa. Taxonomy (NCBI): domain Eukaryota; kingdom Viridiplantae; phylum Streptophyta; class Pinopsida; order Cupressales; family Cupressaceae; genus Chamaecyparis; species Chamaecyparis obtusa. Next base: position 77,386 of record BSBK01009900.1, on the reverse strand, counting down.
TATGGCTTCTGAAAAGTGTCAAAATGGCTCCCTACCCATTCAATGGCATCTCTTAAGGAATGTACCTATAAAATTTCAGCAAAAATAGACAGCCGAGTCAAAAGTTATGACTATAAAAATTCCCTGCATCATGAACGATGCAAAATTACTATATTAAATAAAAATGATCAGCAAGCTCCACTGAAAGAACGTTGATTTTAATTATAAAAAATAAGAGCATGTGATGCAAGATTAATCTAGATGAATCAATGATGAAATCAACCCCCCTAAAATACTTCCCTTTTCATTCTCACTTTTAATTTGTCTTGGCTTTGTTTAGCATCTCAATCTATTTGTAAATGTTTTATTTGAGATGATGCTTAGAAGTCAAGCTGAAAGATTGTGGCTTATGAGTTTTGATTGAGAGAATGAACAAAGACCAATCATTAAGGATAACTTTGTTAGAACAACTAAGAGGGGAGGTGAATTAGTTTTTGATTAAGTAAAACAAGTTTTACAGGGATCCTGAAACCCAGAAAAGTGTATAATCTAAAGAAAAGCATGAAAACCAAGCAGAGTAAAGCAGTTCAAAGTAGCAAGGAATAGGCCACTACAGGGTCGAACAAGAGAAAACAAAGAAAGTCAAAGCAAGGCCAAAAAGAAGGGCACCATAACTACTTATTCCAAGCTCCTTAGCATGACAACCACATTGCTTTTGAGGGCCTCCATCAGTTGAATAATGTCTTTCATGTTCTGAACTTGGGATCCTTGGGGATCAATTTTCAACCTATTTTTCCTGATTCTAGCCCTGGTTCTTTTTCCTGGTCCTTCAGTGGGCACCTTCTCATCCTCCCTTATCCTCTGAATAGTTGTAATTTCCATTTTTTCTTCCATCTTTTTGATTAACAACTTCAGGTTTTCATTGGATGTTTTGAGGATATTAAAAATTTTCTTGGCAACACCCTTAAGGGTTTTTTCAACACTTATCATTTTGGATTCCAGGTGTTGGAACCTGGTTTCCAAGTTTAGCTTTTTCTCTGTGGTGTTTTCCTTGTTGTCCTTGCCCTAAATTTTATCTTTGAGATCCTCAATCTTGTGGTAGAGCCATTTGAAAGATCTAAACTGATCCAACATGCAATTCTTGGTGTTATTAAAGAAATCCATGTCCATCTCCTTGGCTTTATCACTTAGAACAACCAGTGCTGGGTCTATAAATTCTTCCTTGTGGACTTTCCTTCCTTTTCTTCTAGTATTTGAGGGTAGACAACCTCCCTAATCATTCCCATTCACATTGTGTTGATCTTGAAATTTCTCTAGACTTTTTTACCTTTCCCAGTATCCTGACTATTATACTCCCCCCAGAGGCATCTTCTATTTCATCTATCCTTATAGGTGACTGGTTAGTGCCCTACTCTTCATTCTCTTCAGTTATAGGGTCATGATTCTTTGAATTAGTGCTAGTAGGGGACTGAAGAGGGTGGGTTTTATCCTTAATGATTGTAAGATCAACCGATAGGCGACCCGAGAGGTCCTGCATAGAATTGGGGATTTCCTCTTTGACCTAATCCTGCATGTCAACATCTTCCTTATTGGGATTAACCTCATCATCCTCTGTATCCATTTCTTCCTCCTTGTCATTGTACTCTTCCTCTGAGTGAACCTCCTTCCTATCATGTTTTTTAGAGGGTTTTTTAATTTTGATGGCATTTAGGGGTCACTTCTTAGAAGGGGATCCCTTGTTCTATTTCTTATATTTGACTTCCTCACTGTCATCTGAAAGTTTTCCCGCATAAGTGCCCAAAGGAACATAATTCAACCCAGAGTCCTCACTGATAGCCTTCCTATCCCCTATTTCCTTACCCAGGATTTGGGCTTTAAAGAATTCATAAAACAATAGAAGCAGTCCTTAATGCAGGGTAGGATTAGCAATTTTCTTATCTCTAAAACCATTGATATTCTTATTCATAAAAGAGAAGAGATAAAAAAGGAATGGAAATATTAAAACCATGCCTAAAATGATTCAACAAGATGAAATGATAGGTGCAGATTCTGTCAAAACTGGTATCCAGGGTGACATAGAATATGAGGGCCTTCACAACAAACTGCCAAAGCATCTTCAAGCTCCTAGAAATGTAGTAGGTGCTCGCCTTGACTATGGCTTTCATCTCCTTGTCATCCCTCGAGAAATTTGACAACAATGTCAAAAAGTTTTTGGTCTTTGTAGAATTTTTCTCGGTGATGGGAATGTCGATGACCATAGATATTACCTCCTCTGTGATGGTGAAATAGTTATCCACAGTCCCAAACACAAGATGTAATCCACAAAAAAAATTAAACAATTTCTATAACTTTGTAACATAAACTATTAAACTATTTGTGCCTTTTACTGATCACCAGTTAATTAACTTATTGTGATTACCAACCAAATAAAATATGTAGTATGTAAATTATGACAATAAAACAATCATCATAGAAACACATAACATAATGATTTAACATGGAAACCCTGCTAAGGAAAAAATCACCTAGGACCGGAAACCCAAAATAATTTTCACTCTTCTGAAGTGAGCTCGCTGAAGAGCCAACCCTATTAAAGATTACAAACACATTGTTAGGTGTGACCTTGTTAGAGGATTTAAATTTAATAGTTATCTTTCAACCAACATTCACTATGGGGTCAATAAGATAACAATGTACATTCATTGAATGACATATGGGCATAACATAAGACGGTTAAGTCCACTCGGTTAGGAGATTTTCTTTATCAATGGTTAAACTGAAACAATAGTTGATCTAATTACAATACAACTCAATTTGCAGAAGATCAGATCTATTCTAAGCCCATACAAGTCCTCTGATCAATATTTCAATTCACTTCGTCAACTTACTTTCACTCAATAATAGGTCTCTAACACTCGATAATGTTCTCCAGTTCAGTTCTCCTTCAACCGGTCTGATCAGGCATGCATGAAACTGCATTCATGTGAAATCTCTATAGTCTTCTTTCTTTTGGCATGTTTCAATAAAGAAACTCATATCTAGATTATATAGACACATAAACCATTTTCATATCAACCATCATATTTTTCCACTTATTCTTCTTTGTTGATTTTTCATCTTAAACCTTTCTCAATAGTTATATCAGTAACACGTTTAAATTTCATCCTTTCGATCTTCTCCAAAATTTGTCAGCCATGGATCTCATAAAAAACTTTATCCTCAATCTTGAAATCATAACAATTTCCATCTCATCATTTTTTGTCAGCTAAAATAAGCATTTAATACTTGCATCCATACTCGGTTAATAAAGAAATGCTTCAGTGAATACAAGCTCAATTAATATTGTCACTTGGTATACACAACATTGGCTTGGTGTATACTGAAGTCTTCATTTACCGACCACATTACCTTGTATAATTTTTCTTCCTTCTTCATAATAGATTAATGCAACATAATCAAGTCAACAATATGATATCATAGACCCATCAATAAGTTACCCAAATTAGTCCTTATCCTCGTTGATCATATCCATCTTTCTCCATGTAGATATCTTAGTTCTTCATCTTTTCTCTCTTTTTACAGATGTTTAGATATTTGTAACTAACATGATAAGTACTGTCAAAACTAGTTGACATCAATGACAACATAATGACTAATTTAATTATCTTACATATCATTTCAGTAACTTGGTGATCTTTAATCACTGATCTTTAAGTCATTCAGGTATTCAATCAGTTATAGTTCATCAATCTCTCCCTTTGGCATTGATGGAAACACAAGAAATATGAAATATGTCATACATACCAAACATGTATTCCACAACTATGTAAGTAAATGTTGTAGCTCAGTAAGCTCTCCCTAACTTGATATTTAATATACATTTAATCACTACATTACATAACATATATTTGCATGCAAGATCTCCCTGTGGATTTGATCTTTTTAGCTCTCAGATTCCTTCTTTTCTTATCAACAAATATTCAAGTCTCTCCCTTTCTCTATGTTCTTAGTAACTAATTTTTTATATTCATTCTTTGTTTATCTCTCCATTGTTCTTTCCACTATCTCTCCACTATTTATCTCTCCACTATTCATCTCTCCCTTTGACAACAATGCCAAACAAAAACATGAAGCATACAAATCTACAATAGCCAAGTAACTCTCTAATGTTCGGTGTAGACAATATATCTCTATCTACTGATATGAAAATTATATGTTCTCACTCCTCAAAGCTTTCACAACCTTAGACATAAACCAAAGTTTGAGCTATGTTATATCAACATGAATGATCTTCTAATAATAATAGGCCGATGCAACCTCTAGATCACATTAGTGACCGGTAGACAGGGGACAGACACCAAGTCTAGTCCTCAAGTATTCAAAAGTGTCATTCGGTAGAGGCTTGGTAAAAATATAAAAAACTGGCTCCTTTGATGTAACATATTCCAGTTTGAATTGCTTCTCCTATACTTGTTCTCTTAATTAATGATACTTAATTGATATATGCTTTTTCTTTGAATGCATTACAGGATTCTTAGAAATGTTTATAGCACTAGTGTTGTCACAATATATAATCACCGGCCCAATGATTACCTCATTCATACCTTTCAATACTTGTTTGATATAAGCAATGTTTGAATAGTTTCTAGCAGCAATAACATACTCTGCTTTAGCAGTAAACTAAGAAAAACAAGGTTGTTTCTTACTTGTCCAAGTTACAAGTCTTTCACCAAAGAAAAATGCTCCTCTGGTTGTGGTCTTTCTGTCACCTATATTTCTAGTCCAATTTGTGTTGGTGTAAACTCCTAGTTCAAATTTTCCTTCCTTAGGATACCATAAACCATAATCCTCTATTTTCTTTAGCTATCTCAAGATTCTTTTCACTGTAACCATATGTGAATCCTTTGGATTGGCACAAAATCTAGCCACAATCCCTACTACATGTGCAATACCAGGCCTACTATGTACAAAATACATCAGTTTCCCAATCATTGATCTATACAAAGTCTATTTTACCTCTTCAGATTCGTTATCTTTTGTCAATTTGCAGCATGTGACCATCGGTGTTCCAACTGGTTTAGCATCTTCCATGCCAAATGTTCTCAATACTTCCTTAATGTACTTTGATTGTGATGAAAATTCCATCATTCTGCTAAATAACCAACAAGCCTAGAAAGAATTTAATCTCTCCAAACATTGACATTTCAAATTCCTTTTTCATCTCATCAACAAAACATTTATAAATATGATCTTGTCCTCCACAAAGTATATCATCCACGAATATTTCAGCAATCAAAATAGTATCATCAGATCCTCTTTTCATGTACAAATTATTGTTTTCACTAGTTCTAAAAAACCCAATACTTAAAAGATAAGTATGTAACCTTTCATACCAATGTCTTGGTGCCTTCTTCAATCAATATAAATCTTTATGCAGTCTACATACCATGTCTTTCTAATTCAGATCAACAAATCCTTCTGGTTGTTCTATGTAGATGTCCTCTTCTAGTATTCCATTCAAAAAAGATAACTTAACATCCATTTGATATACCTTAAATTTCTTATGTGCAACATATGCAAGTAACATGCAAACGCCTTCTAGTTTAGCAACAAGTGAAAAAGTTTCACCATAATCAATACCTTCTTCTTGCACATATCAATTGCAAACAAGTCTAGTTGTATTCCTTGTAACCTCTCAATTTTCATTCATTTTATTTCTAAAGATTCATTTAGTAACAATAAATTTTTTATCTTTTGGCCTAGGTACTAAATTCCATGTCTTATTTTTCTCAATTTCTTCAATCTCTTTACTCATAGCATTGATCCATTCATCATTCTCAAGTGCAACCTTAACATTCTTAGGTTCAAAATTACAAACTAAGCATATATTTTTTCTTCACTTACTTCTTCTCATCATGCCTGCTTTCTTATCTCCAATGATTTGATTCTCAGGATGATGCCTTCTGACAAATCTTGCTAGAACTTAATCTCTTCTTTGTTATTCATTTTGTTTAGGTTCATTTCCTTACTCGACAGCTTCTTCCTGATCCTCAGTTTCCCTTTTTTGTTCCTTGGTGTTATTTTCCTTATGCTCGGTCGACTCAGAATGTGGCTTTGGTATGTACTCTTGATGTTCAACATAAATAAATCTACCATAGTCTTTCAATTCCTTAATTCTTTCTTCATCATTTTTCTTAGCAAATTCTTCAACTCTAACATTATCACTTTTAATCATCTTATTAGTAACCTTATTCAAACACTTGTAATCTTTACTTTTAGTAGAATATCCAAGGAATATTCCCTCATAACCTTTAGAGTCAAATTTCCCATTCCTATCATCTTTAAGAATAAAACATTTTCTACCAAAAATTCTTAAGTAACTTACACTTAGTGTACATCCAAACCATAACTCATAGGGTGTCTTGTTTGTGTATTTCTTTAGTTGAACTCAATTTAGGACATATACAATTGTGCTAATAGCTTCTCTCCTTTACATCTATGCAACATTTTTCTCTATCATCAGTGTTCTTGCACAATTAACAATAGATATATTTCTCCTTTCAGCAATCCCATTTTGGGTGGCTGCAAGAAGTTGGGTGCCAATTTTTTGCAAAAAGTGGAAGTGTTTTTCCTATTTTTCAAAATTTATCTAAATTGATCTCAAAATTTGAGGCACTTAGAGATTGAATCTCGGAAAAATTCACTAATAGAAATTGTAGTACTTGGAGTCTACTTTTCAAATGTATAATTTATTTTAATACCCGCATGGTATAAATTATATTTTGATAGGCATATTTGAAAACCACTTTTTCAAAATGCCTGTTTCAGGACCATACCACATCCGTGTACGGCCACCATATTTTGACACAAATAAATGAATTTTAAATCCTTTTTAGGGAAGATACCTAAGACATAGAATATTGATGAGAATATTTTTTCTTATTTTTTTGTTTTGTAAATTATTTTTTATTAATTTTTAATTAACAATAAAGCTTATTTTTCAAACCTCTCATGTACGGCGACCATAATTTAATATAATTTTTCTTTTTTTCAAATTTTTTTTTTAAAATTCAAAAGAATTGAATCTAGATTGATGACATATAATTTATTTTTAAAAATACTTAAAAATTAAAAAGTTATTAAAGTTTTAGTGAGTCTCACTATTTTACGTTTATGTACCACTATCAACTAATAAATAATGTAAAAATAGTAAAAATAACCATATTATTATGAAATTTATATTTTTAGAATTGTGATAGTGAGATCTTTAATGGGTTTTTGTTTTGTCAAAAAAATCGATCCAGAAGGGCTTCAAAAAATTACGGTAAGCTTTAAATTTTTTATTCCAATGCCTTAACCAAAATTTTGGAGGCTAAGACATAGGCTTGGTCTCACCAAACCTATCCCAAACCAAAAACTGAGGCAGAGTGAAAACTCCTGCTTGCATATTTTAAGAAACGGGCACCCATTATTTAAATTCAAAAAATGGGCACCCGTTTCATAAATTTAAAAATATGTGTTTAAAAAAACATTTTAAATTAAAAAAAATTTAAATTTTTTTTTAGAAACAGGTACTCGTTTTGAAAAAAAATGGGTGTCCGTTTCTGGAAAAATGGGTACCCACTTTTTGAATTTCGGATCGAATGTCCGAGCCTAAAACGAGCACCCGTTTTTGAAAAACGGGTGCCCGTTTCAAGCGGCGCAAATTTTCAAGCCGCGGACTTCCACAGAATTGGCACCCAACTTTTTGCTTCTACCCTTTTGTTGCGGTGTTCTAGGTGCTAAAACCTATATTTTGATGCCATGCTCATTACAATAGTTAGTGAATTCATTAGAAATAAAGTCACCACCTCTATTAGATCTCAAGCATTTCAATTATTTTTTGGTTTCTTTTTCTACTTTAGCCTTGTACCATTTAAACATTTTAAATGCCTCAAATTTCTCTTTAAAACACTTGACTTTCATCAATCTAGTGTAATCATCAACAAATAGAATAAAGTATTTATCACCATAGTAGCTCTGAGTTCTCATGGCACCACATAGGTTGGTGTGAATTAACTCAAAGATTCTTTTTGTTGAATTGTCTTTACTTTTAAAACTAGATTTTTTCATCTTCCCTTTCTGACATTGGAAAATGTATTGTTTAAAATGTATTGGAAAATGTATTATTTAAAATAGAATTTTTTTAAAATTATTTTGTCAATTACATATTGTATTTGAGACTATGGATAACTGATTCACCCCCCTCTTAGTTATTCTAACAATTTGTATCAAAGACAACCCTGTTAAAGGTTACAAACACACTGTTAGGTGTGACCTTGTTAGAGGATTTAAGACTAACAATTATCTTTCAACCATAATTCACTATGGGGTCAATAAGATAACAATGCAAATTCCTTGAATGACATAGGGGCATAAAATAAGACAATTAAGTCCACTTAGTTAGGAGATTTTCCGTATCAATGGTTAAATTGAAACAATAGTTCATCTTATTACAATACAACTCAATTTTCAGATATTCAAATCTATTCTAAGCCCATACAAATCCTCTGATCAATATTTCAATTCCCTTTGTCAACTTACTTTCACTCGGTAATAGCTCTCTAACACTAGGTAATTTTTTGCAGTTCAGTATTCCTTCAACCAGTCTAATCAGGCATGCATGAAACTGTATTCACATGAAATATATGTAGTCTTATTTCTTTCGACATGTTTCAATAAAGAAAATCATATCTCTTATATAGACAGATAAACTATTTTCATATCAACCATCAAATTTTCCTCTTATTCTTCTTCATTGATTTTGCCTCTTAAACCTTCGTCGACAGTTGTGTCAGTGACACATTTCAATTCCATTCTTTCAATCTTCTCCAAATTTTTTCAGTCATGGATCTCATAACAAACTTTATCCTCAATCTTAAAATCATAACTATTTCCTTCTCATCATTTTCTGTCAGCTAAACTAAGTGTTTAATACTTTCATCCATACTCGATTAATAAAGAAATGCATTGGTGAATACAAGCTCGGTTAATACTATCGCTCAGTATACACAATACTAGCTCGGTGTATATTGAAGTCTTCATTTACTGACCACATTGCCTTTTATAATTTTGCTTCCTTCTTCATAGTAGATTAATGCAACATAATCAAGTCATCATTATGAGATCATAGAATCATTTATAAGTTACCCAAAGTATTCCTTATCCTCATCTATCATATCCATCTTTCTCGATGTAGATATCTTAGTTCTTCATCTTGTCTCTCTTTTTACAGATGTTTAGATGTTTTTAACTAACATGATAAGTACTATCAAAACTAGTTACATCAATGACAACATAATGACTGATTTAATTATTTTACATATCATTTTAGTAACTCGGTGATCTATAATCACTGATCTTCAAGTCATTCAGGTATTTAATCAGTTGTAGTTCATCAAAAAAAAATTTAGATGATGTGCCACCTACCTGGGTATGCTTGTGTGAAAATGTGGAAGCATAGATGAACCAATTGAATTGATTGAAAAATGCCTCTAAGAAACAATGCCTTATGGATTACAGTGATTGCAAACTATGGACAAGCTAGATTTTTTGAGAAAATTCTTCTAAAAGAACCATGAAACAAGAAAAAATTGGCAAGCATAAAGCTAGGTTTGGTATCTTTGTTAGCATGTAGTAGATGGTCATTACACCTTTATGAGGTAGTCGATATCTTCACGAAAGGAGAAAATTAATGCCACAAGAAGACATTGAGGAGAGTAATGCCTAAAGCATTACCCTTTCTCTTCACAAAACTACAAGATGGGAGTGCAAGAGGACCCCACAAAAAAAGGGGTAAGAAATACTTTGTTGTGAACAACAAGGGAGAAAATATTGTATTAAGGCATCTACACCATATTTGATTATTCTTGTGACATTGATTTGGTTGAAGAGGTAAGTTGTATTTTGGTGGTCGACGAGCAGGCACATGAAGAGGCATAGTTTGAGGTAAGTAGGGATCAAGTAGGCACCTTTTTTGAGCATCTTGGAAATTGGCCAACTATTTTCACAAAAATTGTGACAAACCTTCTCAAAAAATTCACCTATCCAAAGAAATATTGAATATATTTTACACTTTTGGGCCTAGGAACCTCTAGTCAATTATAGCCATTCACTTTGGATCAATCCTAACTCTATCCTTTGGCACAATATGGCCAAGAAATTTTCCCTTATTTACTCTAAATGAAAACTTACTTGGGTACAAAGTTACACCACACTCAAGAGATCTAACAAAAATACTCTCTAAATGACCACTGTGTTGCTACTCTTTCTTTGAATAAATAGTTAAATTATCCTGATAAACCAAAAGGAAAGAATTGATAAAAACTACAAATACAACATCCAAATCTCTCTGAAACTCTTGCCCAACATTTTTTAATCTAGAAGGCATTCTCACATACACATATGTTCCCAAAGGAGTGGTAAATTTTGTCTTTTACTATTGAGATTGTTTGACCATAACCTGGTTATACCTTGAAAAGCCATCTATCATGGACATAAAATCACATTTAGTGACCCTTTTTAACATAGCTTCCATGTTGGGAAGACAATAATTATCCTCTAATGAAGATGCATTAAGATTTCTAAAATCCACACATAATCTGATATCTCCATTCCTTTTTTCCACTAGCACGAGGTTATAAACCAATGATGAATATCTTATTGTCTTTATGATCCCTGCATCTTGTAACTTCATCAGTTCCTCTTGCCTTTTTGGTGCAAGGGTAGGATTAATAGGTCTTTGATTTTTCCTAATGTATTTGGCATCCTCTTTCAATGTAATAATATGATTGAATAAATCCTCTCTATAAGCTTTTAGATCATCATAAGACTAGGTAAAGACATGGATGCTTTTCCTTAACAAATAAATCAACATTTTTTGACTATTGGTAGCATCTTCCTTCCAATGTATAGTTTCTTTGGTTTTTACTACATACCAAGATGAGCCTCCTCCAACTCATTAGTATTTGTAGTAACCTTGGTATTTTTATTTTAACTTAATTGTCAAAATATATTTCCAACACGACCTAATGTTTAGGGACCTTGTTTGTCTTTAACTATATAACCTCATTACAAAATACAATCTCCTTTCTATCAATCTCTTCCACATAAGCATTAAAATTAATATCCTAGATATCATATTGTTCCTCACAACTAAGAAACCTCAATATATCTTGATAATCATTAAACACCTCACAACTCTCCACATTATCAGGGATTGAAGGTCTACTTTTCACTTCTACCTTATAAATTCCTACAAAAGTTATGTCATTAGGATTTAATGCAATGTTTTCCAATAAGTCATCTATCTTGTTATAGCTTCTATCCATATAGTCTATTGGTACTCTTAAATTGTTGAGATTACCATTTTGAAAATTGGAAGGAGTCTCTTTATGGACTTAATTAGAAATGCCATGTTTTGGCACTCAATATTCAAGTACCTTGTGAGTTTCATGTCTTATCAGTTGAAAGGTATGTTCCCCTCATTGTAATTTTTGTGTCAGAGTCATTGACTCATATTTCATGAGCAATAGTGAGGCATTAGTCATTCCAAGTCATTCATCTCAATACTATTCCAACTCAAGTGTGCTTAACCCTATTTGTAAATTTTTCACGAAGTGTTTAGTCTATTAAGGTTCTTATGAAGAGATTAGACTCTATGGTCATTCATCTTGAAAATATCAATATGGGTCAATGGATTTGTTAGGTCTCACCATATAGTTGAAGCATAACTTTAAATTTAGAGTTATCTTTATTAAGGTGTGTATGTACAAAGATTATACTAATACTACATAATGTAATTAATTATAATTTTAAGTACACAATGCAGCTATAAAATGGTTAATTAACTCAAACATGTTATCATATGTTTGCATGTAATAGAAAATAAATTAAATGTTGGCTAGTATCCAATATAAATTTCATTCATTTTATTTTCCTATTGTATTTCCTACATGCTCTTTGGAGTGTGTGACACCAAAGTTCATGGAATTCTCTTACTCTAGAAAGTGACATAACATGATTGATAAAAAGTCAAGTATATGATAGGCTTAAACAAATATATGTATGAACACGAGATTCATTTCTTATTGTTTATGCTTATGTGTGTATGTTTATACATGTGTCTATATACATACATAAATATATGTATCCCGAGAGTGACATATATACATACATTATATTTTTTTGTTTTCTTTTGAAATAAGGAACTTAATAAATAGTGTTTAGATATTTTATAAAAGAAAATCATGTGTCTAGTACTAAGAACTTATTATTTGATAAAAAAATTTGTATCTACTATAATACATATAATAAATATAATTATTAAATTAAATATATTTAACACAAAAATGGAAATCCTAATCTAAATGTTGTAAACTTACAAATTATCCTATCACATCAATTCCATTTTTTAATCTAATATAAAATTTTGAATATTAAAAATTTTAAAAATTCTAATCACCAAAATAGAAAGGCCCATCAAAATCCTTAATAAAAAGATGATTTTTGATAGCTCATAGTTTGGACATAGTACTAATCATCATACATTCATAAATATATACAAATGGTTACAAAAAAATAGCAAAGGCATATAGCTATATAAGTCATATCTTTTTTGGCTGGTGCAACTATAGATATTGATTTGTATTTGAACAATCTTAGAATAGACTCACATAGTCTTCAAAAATTATGTCATAGTCATGAATTGAGATATATATTCCAAAAATGCAATTATAATTGGATACTGTATGGTGTAAAAGTGACCACACTTCTATGAATCATGACATGCAAGGCTGCTCAACAATGAGGCCTCACAAAGCGACTCATAGCTCTCTATGCATGGAGTTGCAAGATACAATGATGAATTTGCTCTCAGCTAGAGCTATAAACTAGTGACCTTGCTAGTCAACCACACAATGAGAGATTCAACTAAAGACAAGGGCAAAAATGCCAATATCCCCAAGAATCACTATGAAAATGAAATGCAATGCAAACTAATATGAATATGCAAGATTAATCTATCAAATGAAAGTACAATGCAACTATGAAAGGAAATAGCAATGAATTACAAACCCCTAATTAAGCTATGTGAAGCTAATCTATTGCATAAAAGGAAATCTATACTAGAAATGCCATGATAATGCAACTATGAAAGAAAATATGAGAACTAAATGAGATGCAACAACAATGTCTTCAAAGCTTGAATGCAAGAATGTCTTCAAAGAGCTCCAAATGACCTAGAAAACCTGCAGCATTAGCATAAAACATGAATTCATGCAAATGAGGAAGAGAGCTCTTCTTTTATAAGAAATGAGGAGAAATGGACCATTGAGATTAAGAGGCAAAAGACTTAATCAATGGTGGAGAAAAATGGAAGCTTGATCCTTGTGCACAAATATCCTCCAATGAGAAAATAAGAGTTGACTTTTGTGTCCATATGAGACAAAAAGTACTTTTTCACTTTTTAAAAAATAAGAATGATGCTTTATTTGTGCAACTTAGGATAAGAGGAAAAGGTGGGGCTTTTTATTTATTAAAAGGGGAGGAAATATTCCTTTTAAATAAATAAAGACTTAGGATAAATGATTAGCCCATAGGATAAAAATCCAATATATAATCGAAATTAAGACTTGATCAAGGAATTGATAATGTTGAAAAATATTGATTATTGATCAAACTAATTCAAGGTTGATAAATCAAATAAATGGGGCCCAAGGTTTAGGTGACCCTTTTTGGGTGCATACATTTTGCCCCTCTTTGACTAATGTGTGATCAATTTGGGAACACATGTAGTCAAAGAATGAAGTTGCAATGTGAGATCGATTTGGGATCACAAAACAACTCAGATGTGAGATCGATTTGGGATCACAAAAAAACTCAGATGTGAGATCGATTTGGGATCACATCTGGACAAAGCATAGAAAAAGGCCTTTGAATATTAGGTCGATTCGGGATCACATTCAAAGTAAGAGATAAGAATCTCAAATTTGAGAAAAAGCTCACAAAAGATGTCTTGAATGAGAAAAATCAAGGAATTGGGGATGAGAATCCCATAAATACTGCCCCCTCGAAATCAAAATTGAAATCAGGTAGAGGAAAGACAGAAAATTGATAAAAGATTTGATCAAATCATAATGAAATCACAATCGAAGATGATAACAGGATAACCATTAGACAATGAAACATGCCCTAGTTTGACTGAGAAATATATAGGATAAAGATGCAGTCGAACGTGAGAAAGGAGTGAATTGAATGAAGATGAATGGAAGACTAGAAGTTTGAGAGACATGAAAAGGAAGAAAATCCATCAAAGATCAAAGAATTATGCCTCAAAAGTCAGTCAACTATGCAGAAGAAGGGGAAAATTTAAAATGTGATTTTGACTATCAAGATGACCTCAGATTTTGATTTCAAGTCCAAAAATGGATCCAGGACATCGAAATTAGCTAGGGGGGCAATTTTTGTGCAATTCCGAGGTGTTTTGAAAAAAAAGTCAAAATGCTATAAAAGGGGAAAAAATGTCATTTTCAAAATCATTTGACTTTTAACTAATTGAGAATCTGAAGCTTTGAGAGATAATGATGGTCCAACCAGTAGGAGTTCCCATCCACAGACATCAATTTGAGCGGTCCCAATTGCACAACTGACCTCCACATTATGGTGCCCCGGTATGTTTTTGAAAACTAGCCATTGTTTGAGTCATTTATAGCATTTACTGCATATTTAGCACGTTTTGAAATTTTCAAATTTTCAAATTTTAACTTTTGGGCAAACTATCGCGCAATATTCTTGAATTATCGCTCCCTTTGGGAAGAAAAATCATGCGATACTTCACGGGTCTCCAAAGTATCGCGCAGGTGTAGACACCAGTGTCGCACGATAATGGGTGAAACATCGCACGATACCGGGTGAAGTATCACATGAAAAAAATGTATCACACTGATATAGAGAGAAGTATCGCATGATACTTCTCCTCAAAACTTGAAAATTTGAATAATTTTGAGCAAAATAAGACATGAGTCCAGGCAATAGTTATGCTTTAAGTGTCTTGTACTAATTTTCATCATAGTATGCACTGACATATGGCTGGATTCATGTTTGCAGGAGGCCTTTCTAGCATTGATCATTAGAGCGTTGAAGGTGGTGGGACTGAAATATGTCCAAAACCTAGATAATCCAGGTGAAGATGACATCAGGGTGATGCAATTCTGATACCTATTGCAGTTCCCATATATCAGGGCCGATCACGGGCTATTAACAGCCTTGGCCAAGTGATGACATAGTGAGCACAACACATTTCACTTGCCAATAGGGGAGGCATCCATCACACTAGAGGATGTCTACAAGATTCTGTGAGTACCATGTCATGGCGAGCCTGTGAGTATAATCATGTTTTTTTTGGATATAATTATGTAAGTGTAATATTTCCATATGATGAAAACTAAACATGATTTGTGTGCTGGCTCAGGTGTATTACGATTAGGATGCCATTGAGGGATGATGAGTCATCCAGGAGATGTTCTAGGATGTTACCATTCTAGACAGACATCTCATTTGGGAGCGGCTTATGGATGACTTTGGTCAAGATTCTCCAGTACCATGCATTGTGGCATCATTTATTGGACAGGTCCTGATGAGTGATCGTAGTCAAAAGGGGTTTCCTCTTGGATGGGGCAGACTATTGACTAACTTAGTAGGTAGACCTCGACATATGGCATGGGGTCCTGCCATACTAGCAAAGATGTATCATGAGCTGCACGAGATCATCTACAGGGACAGTCAAACTTGGGCATGCAGTGCCATCCTGGTACAGGTGTGGGCATGAGAGCACATCACTGTGGTGCACCCTAGGGTTCAACTAAGAGAGAGGAGATACCCATATGTCTACAGATATGCAGGTTTCATTTCTCATGCTCATACAGGGGATGTGACTCACTATAGGCGGATCCTAGATGAGATGAGCTCATTCACATGGAGGCCATACAGGGATTTTGAGGCATGGCAAGATGCAGAGGATGAGCTCAGTTACATGTTGTGCACTTGGCCACTGGTAGGTCAACATTCAAAGATTGTCGAGAGATTCTGCATCACTTGGGTATGGCAACAGTTCAGGAGGCAGCAGCGAGTCTCCATAGAGATGACTACCTACACAAGGGCCAGAGATGAGGAGGGACATGGGTGGCTACCCATGTTAGATTATCAGTGGGCTATCGAGGAGATAGCTAGGATCAGGAGGGAGCCCTAGGAGTATCTATTAGACATGGCAGATGTAGGAGCTGATGCAGCACACAGGGTAGAGTGACAAAGGGCACCATTCCCTCGATTTACTATAACAGATGCAACACAGGTTGCCCTGGGAGGAGGAGATGGAGGGGATGATGAGGATAGAGGAAGAGCTCAAGTTAGAGAGGTGGGGGAGGGATCTAGAGGTGGTGGCTGGAAATGGCCAAGAGGTCAGGGTTCAGGGAGTGAGGAGGTATAGAGACCTTCTCAGGAGCAGGTATGGGTGGATCTAGTTGTAGGGGATGATTTGAGAGCCCACATTTAGATTCTTGAGATAGATATTCAGCAACTGAAGATCACCATAGTAGTAAGGGATCAGTAGTTAGCAGATCTGAGATCAGAGAGAGACGAGCAGATTAGAGATCTCGGGGCTGTGATAGCATGCCGTGAGACGGCAGCACAGGTAGCTACACTAGAGATCCGACGGGAGGTAGCCAGAGCTGCATACTATCATGGACTCTATCTCTAAGTAGTTCCAGAGGGTCAGAGAGCACCATCATACTCTCAGAGGGTAGGAGCATCATATATGGTTCCTGATAGGGCAACAGCACCACCACCTCCTCCACCAGTGCCACATGATGGAGCTAGCGTGTCCTAGGTCTAGGTGTAGATTTAGATGATACTATTGAGACTTTGATCTAGTTGGGATCTCATATGAGATACACTGGATGTTTGATATATCATGTTTGATTGTCTCACTTAAATGTGTATCAATATTCATATGTATTGTCTTGTCTTATTTTCTCAAAATTTTGATGTATGTGCTTACGTATGTTCTCTCTCTTATAGATGTATGTTTGATTCTCATGTATATGATATAGACTCATGTTTTTGAAAATGACATTTTTGTTTTAGGGATATAGATATGATCATGTGATTAACCCCTTGTGATGAAAAAGACAAGGAACAAAAGACATGATCGAGAAGAAGAAAAGGTGAGTGTAGTCAACTGACAGGTCCACGTAAGATGAAAAGGAGAGCTCTTCTCCATATGCAAAATGAAAAGAACTAATCTAAAGATGAACCTAAGATGCAAGCTACAATGAAAAGTGGTTTACTTGCAAGGTCACTATGCTTATAGACATCTAATTATCATCATCGAGCTTTATTGGCAGCGTCGTAAGATCATACAATGTACACTAGCATGACTATGTGGATATGAATATGATCTTTATCAGATAGAAATGTGGAAATCTCACCTAGGCACCAAAGACATATAGGTCAAGATGAGTAGTACAGTGAGATCACCTAAGTTTGATATGGCGAGATTATGCTTGTATCAAGACACATGAAAGTCAGGTAGCGAGAAGCATGCACTCCCAAAATAGCCAAGGATAATACCTTGTCAATCCGTAGTGTCAAGTAAGACCAACATAAATGCTCATGATAGGTAGGACCAACAAAATATACCCACAAGCAGATAAAAAAATATAACATGTTCTCATACCCTCAGTCTTCTAGCTATGCATCATCGAAGACTTCTCAGGGAGAGATCACTCATCAAAGAAATCCTCATAAACAACACACAAAGAAAAATAAAGTCAGCATATCTCAACAAGTTGATTGTTTAAGTGTGTGTGTGTTGGTCATAGAGTCAAACTCTGAGTATCACATCCACAAATGAGCAATATCGTATCATACTTAGACTATTGGGTAAGACATCTGATAAGTGTTAAGAAACACTCGACGCAATGGTAGTGTTGAAAAACACTATTTGGGTGGTATTGAAAAACACTTGTTGTGAAATGCCCCAAGAGACAAATGCACCTAAAGGACCTATGCAAACAGTTATGCCCCCTAGACAAAGACAAAGACCAATTCTAGACTAAGCCAAATAAGGTCAAGACATGATGGAAAATGGCTAAGTGTCAAGGACGTATGCTAATAAATAGGGGTGCAAAGGCCTCAAGTACCGCCTGTTTCCAGGTTTTCACCACTTGGATTTTATTGCAATTTTTTCTTTTTTCTCTCTTTTTGTATTTTTTCTACCAAGGCTCCTGTTTCCAAGTTTTCACCAAGGCACTTTTTCTATTTTTTTTTGAATTTTTGCATTTTTTGATTTTTTTTGTATTTTTTCAGGACTTTATGTGCTTTTTAGGATTTTTGACAATATATCATTTTTTGGGATATTTTTTTAGGATTATATAATATGTACAAAGAATTCCCCTAGATAGAAATGGGCATTAAGGATAGAACTTCTTTAGGTGCAAAATGTTGATGGGCTTAGGGAGCTGCTCTCCATCTTCATTCGATAGTAAATATGCACCTGTACCAAAAGTTGTTGTAATAATGTATGGTCCAAGCCAATTAGGTTTGAACTTGCCCTTTTATTCTCTGTTCTGTTGATTCTTAGGGTTCTCTCTCAAAACAAGATCACCTATTTGGAATTCTCTAGGGTGAACCTTCTTGTTAAATGCCTTAGACATACGCTTCTGATATACTCTCATGTGATCAAAGGAAGCCTTACACTTCTCATCCAGAAGTTCTAGTTCTTGTAACCTCATGGCACGATAATCCTCATCTGAAATCAAACCTTTGAGAGAGACTCTGAGTGAAGGGATCTCTACTTCTAAAGGTAATACTGCTTCAACACCATAGGTAAGGGCAAAATGAGTAGCCCCTATAGGTGTACGAATGCTCATCCTATAAACTCATAAAGCCAGATTGAGTTTTAAGTGCCAATCCCTGCCATTCTTATGCACTGTCCTATGAAGAATTTTGAGAATGGTTTTATTAGAGGCTTCTGCTTGTCCATTTCCCTGTGAAAAGTAAATAGAGGACCAATGTTGCTTGATCTTGAACTTTTTGCATAGATGCTTGAGGTCTTTATTCTTGAATTGTCCTCCATTATCAGTAATAATCTCAGATGGCACTCCAAATAGGCAAATAATGTGATTCAAAATAAAGAGTGATATAGTCTTGCCTGAGGCAACAGAAAGAGGTACTGCCTCTACCCACTTCGTGAAATAATTAGTGGCTATGATGATAAACTTATGCCCACCTGATGAGTTGGGGTGAATTTACCCAACAAGGTCAAAGGCCCAGCACTGAAATGGCCAATGAGAAATAGAAGGAATTAGCTCCCTACCTGGAGCATGAATCATGTTTCCATGCTTTTGACATTTCTCAAAAGACTTAGAGAAAACTATTGCATCTGTCTGCATCATGGGCCAGTAATACCTCGCCCTAAGCAATCGACAGGCTATGGCAAGATCATTAGAATGTCCTCCACAAATGCCCTCATAAATGTCAACTAACGCTTGGTCGGATTCTTCCTTTTTCCAAGCACCTAACAAGCATCCCATCAAAACCCCTCCTATACAGGTCACCAGAAATGAGGGTGTGGTGAGAGGCATTGCGGATGAGATTTTTGCATTCAGAATGGTTGAAAGTGTCAGGGATGATACCATCATGAAGATATGAATATATAGCACCATATTGGGAGGACTCATGGGTGACCAAGGTACAAATGACTTGACTTTCAGGTGAATCAAAGATAGGGTAATGTAGTTCTTCCACTAGGAACTCAAATCGAGACTCATGTTGCTCCAATTGCAAAAGTGAAGCTAATGTGGCCATAGCATCTACAGCCTTGTTGTTTGTCCTAGGGATTTGTTGGAATGTTACAAAAGTGAAATAGCATCTCAAAGAATCAACCATATTCTTATAGGGTATTAACTTGTCATCTTTGGTTTGATACTCTTCATTGACTTGATTAATTATCAATTGTGAATCCCCAAAAACATGTAGCTAAGTGATATTCCATTCTATAGCCATCTTTAATCCATTTGTTAATGCTTCATATTCTGCTATATTATTTTTACATGGAAAGAGTAATTTGTAAGACTTTGGAATAGTATATCCATGTGGAGAAACAAACAATATCCCTGCGCCTGACCCATTTTGCATGTTAGAGCCATCAAAGAACATCTTCCAAGTTCAAGATGTGACATGTAATATATGTTCATCAAGAAATTTAGCTTGTATAGGCATACTGTCCTTAACTGGAAAATTAGCAAGTTGGTTCACAATAGCCTGCCCCTTTATGGCCTTTCTTTCAATGTACTCTATGTTAAATTCCAATAATATCATCATCCACTTAGCAAGCCTTCCTATGAGAGCAGCTTTACTAAGAAAATATTTTAGAGGATCAATCTTAGCAATTAAGTGTGTAGTATGGGCTAGCATGTAATGTCACAACTTTTGGGAAGCAAACACCACAACAAGACAAGCTTTATCAATGTTATTGTAATTGACCTCATATGACACAAGAGTATGACTTATATAGTATATGGCCCTCTCTTTTCCATTTTCATCCAACTGAGCCAACAATGCCCCCAAGGAAGTGTCTATAGCTAAAATATATAGGATGAATGGTTTCCCTAGAATAGGAGGCATTAGAATTAGGGGATTAGCCAAATATTGTTTGATTTGATCTAGGCTCTTTTGACAATTCTCATTCCAAACACAAGAAACACCCTTATGCAATGTCTTATTAAAGGGTTGTGCCCTATCTGCAAGCTAAGAAATAAATCTCCTAATTGACTAAAGATGTCCTTGAAGACTTCTCATTTGACTGATATTTTGAGGAGGTGGCATATCTAGAATTGCTTGGACTTTTTCAGGATCAACCTCTATGCCCTTAGTTGAAATGATAAATCCTAAAAGTTTTCCTGAGGTGACACCAAATGTGCACTTCTTTGGATTTAACCTAAGTTGAAATAGTTCCATTCGATCTAGAATTCCTTCCAAATCCTTGAGGTGTGTGTCCCTTTTTCTTGATTTTGCCAAGGTATCATCCACATAATCTTCCATATTCTTATGCATCATATCATGAAATATAGTCATCATGGCTCGTTGATAGGTAGTCCCCACATTCTTTAATCCAAATGGCATGAAATTCCAACAATAGGTCCCCCATGCGCAAGTGAATGTTATTTTCTCTTGATCTTTGGGTGCTATCTTAATCTAATTATATCCACTAAAGCCATCCATTAGAGAGTATATTTCATAACCCGCTGTCATGTCCACTATCATATCAATATTTGGAAGTGGAAAATCATCCTTTGGGCATGCTTTGTTTAAATCTCTAAAATCTGTACATACACGAATGGACCCATCATGTTTAGAAATTGGTACCATGTTTGAGATCCATTCTACGTAATCTATGGCTCTAATAAATCTAGCTCTCAAAAGTTTTTCTAATTCTGCTTTGACAAGGAGAGTTACATGTGGATGCATTTTTCTGAGTCTCTGTTTCACTAGTTTGACCCTTGGAGCTATGGATAAGTGATGCATTAAAAGATTCATGTCAAGCCCTGGCATGTTTGAATATGTCCATGCAAAATTGATTTTTTTCTTGTGTAAGAACTGCACATATGCCTTAGTTTCTTCCTCTGACAAAGATTGAGCAAGATGAACTATCTGAGGAGCCTCTTTTGTGTTCAAGTTTACTAGCTTCGTTGGTTCAATCAACATGGAAGATCTATCTTGAAAATAATTGGGAAAGTTATTAAGTACCTCATCCTTAGGTGCCTCAAAGAGGTTTTCACCCTCGGATACATCTTTTCTTTTTACTATTTTTGGTTCTGACACCGCCAAAAAGTGGTTTTCACCATCAGAACACCTTTTCTTTTTCTTTTTTTCTTTTATTTTGAGACTAAGGTACTTAATATCAGGCTTAGTCATACTTGTAGTTGGCTCACTGGTGGAAGACACTACTGGCTCAATGACATTAAGGTAACATGCGATCTCATAATCATTCTGAAAAGTCAATAGCTGTGGCTCTTGTGAAATTTGAGACTAGTCAATTAAATGGTGGTTGACAATAGGCAGGTTTATGACCGGTTCAATATTGTAAATGTGATGGATGTCATTTTTGGTGACCATATATTTGGGATTTATCAAGTTTGCTTCTAAAGTACCCAAATCGGGGTTCGTCCTTCCTAATGAAGTATCATCCACTAAAGTGATTCGAGGAGTCCATTCCTCCAGTCCTACACTAGGCACATCAACTACATCAGATTGTGAATTATAGGCTTGAATAACATCAACATCCAAGTCTATGGTTACATCAGAAAGTGAATCCCACTCATATTCATGTGAATCCATTTCTGAATTTTTAGCATTTGGGCCTCGTGATGTAGAAGCCTTACAATTTTGTAGTGTCTCCCCTTCTCTAGAAATTTGTTGAATCACAAAAGTATTTGAATCATTATCACCCATCGCAGCTGGGGTGACAACACTTTCCATGGCTAATCTAGTATTTCTATAGTTGTTATCCATCACAGCTAGGATAGGAGGACTATCAATTGTCAAATTTTGAAATTCTCCCCAAAGGAGGTCAGTTGAAGGTACCCAATCTCCTGTCATGTCTTGTTGGTTAGAAAGATTAGGTGTGTATTCAGAATCAGAATCATTGTCCATTGCAGCTAGGGTAGCAGTGTCTTTTGGTTTATCACTTTCAAAACCTAAGCCCACTATGGATTTGTGGCGTTGTGCAAATAAAGCATGATCCAATGGCTCAAATTTGGCATCTAATCTATGACTAAGGGGACCATGCCCTGGATATCCCATGTTCTTCACTAATGTGTACCCTCTACCATAAACTTTAGGTGAAGGGGAAAAATTTTCATTATGTTGGTATTTTTCCTCATGATAGATCCAGTCTCTTATGACAACTTCCTCTTTCTCTTCTTGAATAGGAACTGAAGACTCAACAAACTTTCCAAATAATGTCATCGCTGACAATGAAGGTTTCATATCTGGTGATGGTTTCCCATAGGACCTAGGAGATATTGGAAATTTTGTAAAAGAATCAATCTTATAATCTTCCATCCCAAGATCTATGGTTTTGAACTTTTCTTTGCATTGTTCAAGTGAAATACTAGAACTGTTAGCTTCCCTATTCAAAGGTACATGTGATCCAGTAGAAATGTTATTAACTAACAAAGTACTATCTCTAGGTATGCAAATTTCTACACCATTATGAGGAAACTTAACACATTGGTGATATGTTGACGGGACTACTTGCATTTTGTGAATCCATGGTCTACCTAGAAAAATATTGTAGGCTAGAGGTCTAACATCAACAATTTGAAATAAGATATCCTTTTCTACTGGACCAATGCGAATAGGCAAAATGGCCAATCCCTTGGAACTTATTTTTGCTTCATCGTATGCCTTGATTGTGATCTTTTTCCTTGTGTCAATGACTTCTTTAGAATACCCTAGATCTTTCAATAAATCTATGGTACAAATATTTAGCCCCACACCCCCATCTATCAATACACGCCTAACATGGGTTTTATGAATCATGACTTCTATGTGTAAGGCCAAGTTATGTGGGTGACTGATGGATTTGTCATCTTCTTTTGAGAAAGTGAGGTAATGAGGGCTAGCCAAATGGTTGACCATGTTTTGGAATTGATCAATATCCAAGTTGTTAGGGACACTTGCCACCCGTAAAGCATTCTCAAGGACACACTTGTGCCTTGGGGATAATTCCAATAGTTCAAAGATAGAAATCTGGGTTGGCATACGTTGTAATTGGTCGATAAGATTGTAATTAAGCTCAGGGCCAACAATAGATTTGGAAGGAACTTTCTTGGATGTGGATTGTCTAGGCCTACTGGAGTTGGGACCTCTAATAATGATGGGAGGCTGACCAACTTGACTTCTAGTAACAACATGAAGAGACTGGGACTCCCTATGTGAGTTAGGTCCTCTCAACACAACTATGGGTCCTTCATTAGGTGTTTTTCTTGAGTCATCATCACAATCATAAGAATCCTTTTTCCTCATCATATGGACACTTTCTTCAACCATCTCAAGCATGTTGATCACATTGTCGACTTTAGGGTATGTATAGTTAACTGCTACCTTGCCATGCTTATTGTTGTTGGAACCTTCTCCTTTCTCATACTTTGGCAAGGGTTCTTTAAAAGCTTTATGATCATAATTTGATGTTAAACCATCCACTGGAAAATTACCACTCTCAATGAGGTCTTGGACAAGATGTTTGATTTTAAAACAATTCTCTATATCATGCCCAATTCCATTGTGATACACACAATACACCTTCTCATTCCACCAATATGGTTTTGGATTTGGGATGCAGAATTTTGAAGGATCTTGAGGTTGTACTAAATTATGAGCAATAAGAGCTTTGAAAATATCAACATAAGAATCTCCCAACTTCGTGAATTGTCTCTTCTCAGTCCTGGATTTCCCATGATACTTTGGTTTGTCATCTTGTTGTTCTGAAGACATCTGAAGTTTCATGCCTTGTACTGCTTTGGAAAGATTAAGGAATTCACCTTTAGGTTGAGGTGCATCAACAACACCATCATTAACTACTTGTTTATTCTTGTTCCAATAATTGTTCTTTTTGTCCTTATTTCCACCATTGTTATTTTGGCCAGTGTTACTATTTGTCGATTTTGCCAAAATTCCTTGTTCTTTTAAAACATCTTCAATGCGACAAGTGACTTCAACCATGGTGTCAAAAGTGTTGAAAGGAATATTTCTAACTTCATATCTTAGTTCTGGAACCAAATTTCTCACAATAATGTCAATTCTCTCCTCTTCAAGAATTGTTCTTGAATATTTTGCGCATAAACACCTCCACCTTTGCAAGAATGCAACAAATGAATCTCCTTGGTTTTGCTTCAGTTTACATAAATCGAGCATTGTGAAAAATCATGTTAAATTATAGGTAAAATGTTGTACGAATCTTTCCACAAGTTCCTTAAATGTTTTAACTGGGGGAGTAAGGTTAGTGAACCACTCCATTGCTTGTCCCTTGAGGCTTCTAGGGAATAATCTCAATAAGTAGGAATCCTCATGGTGAAAAGAAAAACTTATGATATAAAATTTCCTTACATGATCATGAGGGTCACCAATGCCATCATATTTGTCATAGGTGGGAAACTCCACCATTTTAGGAAAATCAATCATTACAAGACTCTTATCAATAGGATTGGGACAAATAGAATCCAATTTGAAAGTACTTTTGGGAGCTTTTATGTTGTCCACATCTCTTTGCAATTGTTTGATCACCTCATTTGTAGATGGGTCTTGCTTCTTTACCTTTCTATCCACATCAAAATCAAAAGGGACTCTAGCACCCTTGTTAATTAGACTTTCCAAGAATTGATCTTTATTCTGTTCCACATATTTTTCAAAATAGGCTTGGAAAGATGGCTCTTGTTGTATGGCCATAAAGTCTAAGGTGTCCAAATTAACATACCTCCCCCCATGGTGTGAAGCATGATGCGCTCTTTGGGAGGGTTGTCTAGAATTTCTCCTATTGTGATCAACTCTTGAAACTCTTCTTCCTTGTGGACTTGGTGATCTTGAGGGTGTCCTAGACCTCCTTCTAGTCTTAGGACTATGTGATGGGGTTGATGGTGGAGAATTGGTTCCACTATTAGTCTTTCTTCCATCAAAATGTTTTTGAAGTTGTCGCGCATATAACCTATCTTCTTCTTCTTGCAACACTCGATTCTTCATCTCTAACAAGATTTTCTCTTCTTCCTCCAATATCCTAAGCTTTTCCTATTTTGTGGCTTGTTCATCTCTATAAGCTTGCTTAGCTTTTTCAATAGCCCTTAATCTAGCATTAGTATGCCAAGAATTAACCTTTGGAGATGAAGGTCTTGATGCATTGAATAAATTGGCCACATTGACATGATATTCTGAATCATCAATATGTTGTGGGGATCCTGACTCCGAAGAATTATGCCTATGGTGTCTTTCTGCTCTTTGTTGAGGATCCCAATATCTTGATTTATCATGAGGTGACCCTAGTGGACTATTGACTCATCTGAGTCCATCGGGTATATGGATAACATCTCTGAAACTTGAAAACATTTCTTGAAGATTTTGGTTGATAGCCTCTCTTGAATGCTTGATATTTGAAAGACTCATGTTGCTACCTAACAAATAGCATGTTGTAGGTGTACCTTCCACACAAGGATTAGTCTCAACCTCTAGTTGACTCCTAGGGGACTGATCAAAGAGGGGTTCCTTTTCTTTACATTGTTGGCGTGTCCTAATTGGTGGTAACTGATTAAAGATAACTGGGGGTCTTTTCCCTTGATTCACCTGATATCTTGTAGTAACTGACATGAAAGAAAGAAACTCTAAGTGATAGGTTAATATTTCAAAATGTCAATTCCAACCTAGGATAATCAAGATTCTCTATTGTCCAAAGAGAAAATGAAAAGATAGAAAATAAAAGGCGTCACCAACACTATCAAAGAGGTGCTTCAAATCAAAGGGTGAATACCCTTGCACTTTTGAATCAGGAGGTTGGACTTAGCCAAAATTCAAATCAAAATTGAGATATATGAAAGATGTTTTGGACAATAGTAGGATCAGAATTCTCCAAGAGTGTAATCAACAATTCTAAAGACAAACTTTCCACTAAGAATAACTTTCTAACTTGACAAATTATTTTGAAGACAACCTTGCAAATCAATTGAAATGATCCCTAGAAGGCTAGAATAAAAAATTTATGGTCAAAATAGGTCTCTAATAGCAAGATCAGATTACCTACTCAAAGGCCAAGTCATACTAAAGGCAACTTAATGACTAAAACTAGAAACACTACTAAAAACTTCTAGGCGACAGACTCCAGGCACTCCAGGTGATAGAACTCAAACTGGGTGATACTTCGCACGATGCTAGGCAATAAACCTCAAAATTGGCAGGCGATAGACCTAACAACTATCAGGTGATATAGTCTAGTGTGAACTATCGTACGATATTTCTCTTAAGCGCAAGTGATACTAATGTTGATTTTGACCAATTTGTGCAAAATTTCAAGTTTTTTAGGTCTAATTTCAAGTTTTTGAATTTGAGAGTGAAAATGTCTGATTTCAATCACAAATTTAATAGCATTTGGACAGGTTTGCAAATAGTAGGGGATCAAACATGTCTTCAAACACTTGAAACAAGGGCAAAAGCAACCTTGCCAAGACAAACACTTGTGATATCAAAAGTAAAATTGCACCCTATGGAAGCTACCGATTGTTCGTATGTTGAGAATGTTTACACTCGTATCACACAATCGAAGACACTTCAAGCAATATCTACCTACAAGACAAGGCTCAATACTTACCAACTTAGCCCACAACTTGATGTCCCCTCACCTCACACCAAGTGGTTGCCCACAAGAGATATTGGCTTTATCGTGGAAGTGTCAAATAACACAAGCAAAGGAACCCATATGGTGAGTATCTTGGGGTGATCCGGATTAGTCCACTTGGATCAATCCTTGCACTAAGAAGATAAGAGGCTAAATAAAGGTAGCTTCTAATCTATGGTTCTTAGTAAGGGCTTCCGTTCATAACACCCCTCTTGCTCCTCATAAAGGACTAGGACCTCGCGGCCTCAAGAGTACCTTAAGCATTCTTTCTCAATGCTTTCCCCATGGTCGCAATCCCATGAGCTACTCACATCAAGTGAAGACAAGTGCTATGTCTACCAAGGTTTTGTGTCCTCGATAGCCTTGAGATTATAGTGAGTCAGAATAGTTGACAAAAGGCTTGTCCCCACTTGGGTCGTTCCTCTTGGTTGCTTAAGAGCAGACCCGCTAAAAGATCTTAAACTAAACAAAGAATGGATGATTTTTGAGGTTCAAGGTTTTTGGTTCATCGCAAGGGTGAAGAGCATACTCCCCTATCTCAAAAACTTCTCCCAAACACACCAAGCAAAGATTCAATTACCCCCTTGCTTCCAAAACCTTAAGATGGGTCAAGATTTTTTGGTTCACCTAAAGGTGAAGAGCATACTTCTCCTACCACCTCAAAATCTCTTTCACAAGGTATTAAAGTTCCTAAAACAATTAGCAGATGCCACACTTGAAAGGAAATAAATCACAAGCACTTGGAAAGATTTTTATTTTTTGCTTTTCAATTATGCTTTGGGCAGCCTTGCAAAAACCATTAGTAGCCCTTTAGCATGCAATTTATGGAAAATCTCCTTCAAGCAAAATCCCTACAACCACAACTTGTTAGACAATTATGGTTAGGGAAATTAAAATCTAAATGAAAGTGATGCAAAAAAAATTGATTAATCTAAACTAAGAAATGCAGGTTAGAGCTATCTAAATGAAATAAGTAAATTTAACAAACTAATATGATCAAATTCGGATAATAAAAACTCAAATTGCAACTCTCTGTCAAATCAGGTGATATACCTCAGACTTCACCAGAATCGCATGACACATTTTCCTGTACCCAGGTGATATACCTCAGTCTGGATGATACACTATATAATAGGTGGGCGATACTTTGCATGATGCCAGGTGAGAGACCAGAACACAGGCGGGTGATTCTTCCTTTGCGCGAAGTGTCGTACTAGTATTATAAGGTCTATAGCGTGATATACCTGCGAAGTGTCGCACGATACTCTGAGACAAAAACCAGAGAATGCAAAATATCTGAAAATTAATCCGAAAAATGATGAAAATACAAGAAACTAAAGGGCAAAGTCTATCTACTCTACCCCACGGTGGGCGCCAGAAATGTATGGTGTAAAAGTGACCACACTTCTATAAATCATTACATGCAAGGCTGCTCAACAATGAGGCCTCACAAAGTGACTCATAGTTCTCTATGCATGGAGTTGCAAGATATTATGATGAATTTGCTCTCAGCTAGAGCTATAAACTAGTGACCTTGCTAGTCAACCACAGAATGAGAGATTCAACTGAAGACAAGGGCAAGAATGCTAATATCCCCAAGAATCACTATGAAAATGTAATGCAATGCAAACTAACATGAATATGCAAGATTAATCTATCAAATTAAAGTACAATGCAACTATGAAAGGAAATAGCAATGAATTACAAACCCTTAATTAAGCTATGTGAAGCTAATCTATTGCATAAAAGGAAATCTATACTAGAAATGCCATGATAATGCAACTATGAAAGCAAATATGAGAACTAAATGAGATGCAACAACAATGTCTTCAAAGCTTGAATGCAAAAATGTCTTCAAAGAGCTCCAAATGACCTAGAAAACCTGCAGCATAACATTAGCATAAAACATGAATTCATGCAAATGAGGAAGAGAGCTCTCCTTTTATAAGAAATGAGGAGAAATGGACCATTGAGATTAAGAGGCAAAAGACTTAATCAATGGTGGAGAAAAATGGAAGCTTGATCTTTGTGCACAAATATCTTCCAATGAGAAAATAAGAGTTGACTTTTATGTCCATATGAGACAAAAATTACTTTTTCACTTTTTATAAAATAACAATGATGCTTTATTTGTGCAACTTAGGATAAAAGGAAAAAGTGGGGCTTTTTATTTATTAAAAGGGGAGGAAATATTCC
The DNA here is from genome assembly GCA_027943335.1 of Chamaecyparis obtusa. Taxonomy (NCBI): domain Eukaryota; kingdom Viridiplantae; phylum Streptophyta; class Pinopsida; order Cupressales; family Cupressaceae; genus Chamaecyparis; species Chamaecyparis obtusa. The sequence continues at coordinate 47,736 of BSBK01009900.1, read as the reverse complement.
TTTTAAATAAATAAAGACTTAGGATAAATGATTAGCCCATAGGATAAAAATCTAATATATGATCGAAATTAAGACTTGATCAAGGAATTGATAATGTTGAAAAATATTGATTATTGATCAAACTGATTCAAGGTTGATAAATCAAATAAATGGGGCCCAAGGTTTAAGTGACCATTTTTGGGAGCATACAGATACTATATTTGTGAAAAATATACATCACCTTGTTTATATAATTAATATTCTCAAATAAAAAATAATTTGTTAACTATAACAGTTAGTTAATTATAATAATATATTAATTATATATAGTAAACAATTTACCAAATAATAAATAATGTTCAAAATCAATAACTAAATAATAATAGTATTAATCAAGTTGTTATGTATACATACATATATATATGTATACATATATATATATATATATATATATATATATATATATATATATATATATATATATATATATATGTATACATATATATATATATATATGTGTGTGTGTGTGTGTGTATACATATATATATATATATAAATATATATATATATATATATGTATACACACACACACACACACACATATATATATATATATATATATATATATATATATATATATATGTATACATATATATATATATATACATATATATATATACATATATATATATATATATATGTATACATATATATACATATATACACATATATATATATATATATATATATATATATATATATATATATATGTATACATATGTATACATATATATATGTATACATACACATACATACATACATACATAAATACATATACATATACATATATATATATACATACATACATATATATACATACATACATATATATATATATATATATATATATATATATATATATATATGTATACATATATATGTACATATATATATATATTGATGAAGGGTACTCTCCTTAATATCAAAAACACAACAGAAACAGAGAAACAACAACAATTATCAAGAATAGAAAATGAGCTTTTTATTATCTCCACAAATGTGGAATTACAAACTTCAGAATTACAATATGCAAAGTCACATGGGCATTCCCTTTACAATATTCTATAGGACAAAGCCTCGAATCATTATCCAGGACTATTCTGAACTGCCCCCAAACTACTTTAGACAACACTATGGGCCTTCTTTATATAGGCAATTTCCACCGCCGGTGAAGGTTCCAGAAATTTAGCCCTTAGGGCCGACCAACTTAGAATTATTTTATTTTTTAATTTATTACATCAAAGACGGCTCAAAATAACTTTTAAAACTTGAACAAAAGTTTTGAAGGAAATTTATTTTCTGCCATTTCAGGTGGCCCAACTTTCAAAGACCATAAGTCATCACCCGTTGACCTGATTGACTATTATGACCCCAATTCGGAAAGGGCACAAGGAGATCTACAATGCCTAAATCAAGCAAGCTTCATTCAACCAAAGTTTTGACCTCATCTGGGGCCTCTAAAGCCTTCAAAACTAAGCTCAAAGTTTATGTACCTTATTTCCAATACCGAAAATTTTCAATATCTTCAAGACTAGACTTAATCCGGCATTGAAACTTTACTGGCAGGCTGATACAACCAAAATGAACCTCCACCTGTGAAATCAAAACATTTCGAGATCGTATGACCAACTTACTAAAAATAAAAAGTTTTCATAAATAGCAGCTCTGCACAAGACAACCCTTATTGAAAAGAAACCAGAAATATTTTTGATGCAGAGCCCTCCGTAGGTCATAATCTCATACAGAAACTTTCGGAGGTCATAACTTTTGACTCGGGTCTGGGTTTTTGTTGAAATTTTTTGGGTGTGTGCCTCAAGTGGTGGCATTTATTTTTCCAATGATCCCAGATTGATTGGAGTCTGTTTTAACACATTTTAGGAGCTGAAAGTTTCATCTCGAGCTCTGAAATCAACTTTTAGTATTTTTTCTCTAGTTTTTAGAAAGTTCTATTTTGTAATAAATTTGATTTTATGTTATCAAATCTCAAATATTAGTTGGTAATTCATTCTAACTTAGTTGAGGGCATGTTTAGGGAAAATATCATCTTTTTAGGTGTTGTTTTAAAAATTACCAAAAATGGCAAAAAACGCGTGGAAAAAAATTATCAAAAAAGGTAACTTTCAGATTTCTTATTTTTCCTAGTTGTTTGGTTACTTAAGAGTTTGCAGCAAATTGTAGAGGCAGTCAGTGATGAATGAGAAATATTGAAGGTTTCAAATTTATGTTATTTGTCTTGTGATCGAATTTATTGTTAATAGATTGTGTTGTGCTACATCAATTTTTGGGTGATGCAAGATATATGTGTGTGTGTGTGTGTGTGTGTGTGTGTGTGTGTGTGTGTGTGTGTGTGATGTAGGCCAAATCCTTCATTAACCTTTCTCCAACTTATTGTGCCTCTACAACAAAAGAAAACAACTATTTATTACAATTCTAAAAATTACCATATTTGGCAATTTTTTTTGAAAATCATATTTTTCTATTTTTGGTAATTTTGAAAATCCATCCTAAGAATCCAATTTTTCCAAAGAAATGCCACCAACTAAGGCAAGATGAATTGCCAACTAATCTACAAAATAAAGAACATGATTTCAGATTTTTTACAAAATCAACTTTCTAAAAAAATAGGAAAAAATCAAAGAAAGCCAAATTCAAAGGCCAAGATGATATTTTTGGCCCCCGAAAAAAACTTAAAATGGCCACCTATTTAGCTGAGCTCTTCGACAATCCAAATAGTTCCTCCTCACACAACTGCCTGTAAAATTTTAGCCAAAACCCACATCAAAGTCAAAAGTTAACTGTTGGAAGTAAATCTCGACCAAAACCCACATCCAAGTCAACAGCTTTGATCCTCGGATGCTCCTACATACACACACACACACACACACACACACACATATATACACATATACATATACATATATTTATATATATACATAGATATATGTATACATATATCTATATATGTATATATATATATATATGTATACACACACACACACACACACATATATATATATACATATACATACATATATATATATACATACATATATATACATATACATATACATATACATATATATATATATATATATATACATATGTATACATATGTATGTATACATATGTATGTATACATATGTATGTATACATATATACATATATATATATGTATACATACATATATATATATATATATATAATATATATATATATATATATATAGATATATGTATACATATATATAGATATATGTATACATATATATAGATATATGTATACATATATATAGATATATGTATACATATATATATATATATATATATATATATATATATATATATATATATATATATATATATGCACACACACACATATATACACACATATATATACATACATACATACATATAGATATATATATATATATATATATATATATATATATATATATATATATATATGTATGTATGTATGTATGTATGTATGTATGTATGTATGTAGTTGGAAAAATGGTCAGTGCTCCTCTTAAGGTCCGTGACATGGTTTAACAGTCTCATGTGTCTTCTATAAGTCTAGTGGTTGTATCAGGTATTAACAGGTCAATATTTTGGTGCAACAACAACTACTACTTGTAACAAGTGGTATCAAAGCTTGGTCACATGTTCGAATCACCTCGAGTAACACTGAGGGGGAGATTGTTTTCAAAATTGTCAGTGCTGCCCTTGAGGTTCCTGACATGGTTTAATGGCCTCCTGTGTCTTCTATAAGTCTAGTAATAATCATCATTATTATTATTATTATTATTATTGTCTACTTTATTATTATTATTATTACTTTAAGAAATCTGATTAGTATTCTACGACAACAACAATAATTAGTAGTAATTACACCTCGGTGTGTAGTGGGTATGTCGAAGAGGTTTGCAACTTCAATTTGGAAAATTTATGGTGTACTCATTGCAAGCATTTGTATACTAGATGAGATCAAGTAGTAGGTCATTTTTTGAATGATGTTATGTGTGCAACAATCATCTTCTTGGAGAAGTGATAGCTTCAAATCAACTATGTATCCTTTGAAGAGCTGATGAAACCCAATTGTAACCATAAACCAATATTATAAAGAATGTATGTGAAAATACAGATGATTTCAGAATTCATAAATCTTCTATAATCCAACTATTCTTTGTCTTATTTTTCGCCATTTTTTGGTAATTTCAAAAACAACTCCTAAAAACTAATTTTTTTCCTAAATCTTCCTTAAAGAAAGATAAGAATAAGTGCCAACTTATCTTCAAAATTAGAAACATGATTTTGAAGTTATTAAAAAAAACAACTTTCTAAAAACTAAAAAAAGAGCACTAAAATTGAATTTTGGGGGCCAGAACAAACTTTCAAGCTCCTTAAAAGGCATCGAATTCGCTTGGCCTACCCATAAAATGGCATTTCCCAAGGAATCTACATGTAAAATTTGAGGCAAAATGGACAATCGAGTCAAAAGTTATGACTATAGGAAGTCCTTACATCAGGAAGGACACAAAATTACTATTAAATAAAAATGATAAGCAAGCTTCATTAAAAGAAGAATGATTTTAATTATAAAAAATAAGAGCATCTAATGCGAGAGTATTCTAGATGAATCACTGATGAAATCAACTCCCCAAGAATACATCTTTTTTATTTTTTTCACTTTTAATTTGTCTTGGCTTTACTTAGCATCTCAATCTATTTTTTTGTTTCTATCAATCACTTCCACATAAGCATTAAAATTAATTTCCTAGCTATCATATTGTTCCTCACAACTAAGGAACCTCAATATATCTTGATCATCATTAAACACCTCACAATTCTCCACATTATCAGGGATTGAAGGTCTACTTTTCACTTCTACCTTATAAATTCCTATAAAAGTTATGTCAATAGGATTTAATGCAATGTTTTCCAATAAGTCATCTATCTTGTTATAGCTTCTATCAATATAGTCTATTGGTACTCTTAAATTCTTGAGATTACCATTTTGAAAATCGGAAGGAGTCTCTTTATGGACTTAATTAAAAATGCCATGTCTTGGCACTCAATATCCAAGTACCATGTGAGTTTCATGTCTTATCAATTGAACGGTATGTTCCCCTCATTGTAATTTTTGTGTCAGAGTCATTAACTCATATTTCATGAGCAATAGTGATGTACCACAACACTCTATGTTAACAATAAATACAATCACAACACAAATAACACAGATTTGAAACCTTCAATATTTTTCCATTCATCACTGACTGCTTCTACAATTCACTGTAAACTCTTAAGTAACCACAAAAACTAATAAATCAAGAAATACAAAAATTACCCTTTTTGACAGTTTTTTCTATAGCTATTTTTTTGCCATTTTTGGTAATTTTTGAAATAACACCTAAAAAGCTAATTTTTTCCCTAACCATGCCCTCAACTAAGTTAGAATGAATTGCCAACTAATATCTGAGATTAGAAACATAAATTTAGATTTATTACAAAACAAAACTTTCTAAAAACTAGAGAAAAAATACTAAAAGCTGATTTCAGAGCCCTAGATGAAACTTTCAGCTCCTGAAAATGTGCTAAATTGGACACCAATTGATTTCAAATTATTAGAAAAACAAATGGCACCTCCTATGACACGCACCCGAATTTTTTTAGCAAAAACCCAAACCTAAGTCAAAAGTTATGACCTCCGGAAGTTTTTGTATTAGTTTATGACCTAAGGTCCTGCATCATTCTCCCCTTCTTTAAAGGAACACAACTCCTGCAAGTAGATGTTTGTGAACTATTGCAACTTTGTGGGGTCCAATTTCATAACTTCCCATTCTGAGATCTAGGTGCTATCTATTGTTGGTAATCCCTCCAACTGAATCAAGTACCTATTGTAATTACCATTGTGGGTGACTGCAGACTGCTTGTCCAGAATGTGGGCAATCATTTCCTTATTTTTGCTTGGAAGGTGGTGATGCCAATCCACCTCATCTGTATTATTTGGCTTAGATAGTTCTCCATGAAATTCATATAAATCAGAAACATTAAAGACAGGAGAAATATCTAGGTCATCTGGTAGACAAACCTCAAAAGCATTATCATTGATCTTCTTCAAAATTTTGCAAGGACCTATCTTTTTGTATTTCAAGTTATGATATGTGCAAGTGGGAAATCTCTCACACCTCAAGTACACCATCAACAAATCACCTGCATTAAATATATGTCTCCTTCTACTAACATCTGCAGCAGCCTTATATCGCTCATTGTTATCCTGTAATTTACTCTTCACATCTTGTTGAAGTTGTTGAAGGTGTTCAACAAATGCTTCCCCATCATCGCTAATTCAATCTTGCACAGGGGGTTGTACAAGGTCCAAAACACCCTGAGGATTCTTACCATATAAGATCTGAAAAGGAGATTTTTTGGTTGATCTGCTAACAAAACTATTGTAAGAAAACTCTGCTTGAGGCAATGCCAAGTCCCACTCCTTGGGCTTTTCACCAACAATACATCATAACATGTTTCTCAAACTAAGATTGACTACCTCAGTTTGTCAATCAGTTTGGGGATGATAGGAATTGCTAAATTGCAACTATGTTCCCATCTTCTTCCATAAGGTCCTCCAGAAATGACTGAAAAACTTAGTATCCTTGTCAGAAGTGATAGTCTTTGGAATGCCATGGAATCTAACAACTTCTGAGAAAAATAAGTTGGCTATCCATGTAGCAATGTTAGTTTTTTTACAAGCAATAAAATGAGCCATCTTAGAGAATCTATCAACAACTACAAAGATTTAATATGTACCTCGTTGGGTGTGGGGAAGCCCCAATACAAAATCCATACTCACATCTATCCATGGCTCGATGGGTACAGGTAGAGGTGTATACAATCCTATGTTTTGGGAGTGACCCTTAGCCACTTGATAGATTATGCACCTTGCCATGTACTTAGTAATGTCCCTTATCAGTTTTGGCTAGTAGTATTTGATGCAGGAGCATCCTGGGTGTAAGAGCAATCTTGCATCACCCAAAAAAAAAAAAAAAATTTCTATTTTTATATTCAATAAGGGTTGTTTTGTGCAGAACTGCTATTTATAGAAAGTTACTATTTTTGGTAATTTTTGTATGTGCTCAGAATGATCTGATTTCATTCTTGGAGGTTCATTTTGGTCATATAAGTCTGCCAGTAAAGTTTCACTACCACATCAAGTGTATATTGGAAGATATTGAAGATTTTTGGTGTTGGCAGCAGAGTACATAAACTTTGAACTCAGTTTTGAAGGCTTTAGAGGCCCCAGATGAGGTTGAAAATTTGGGTGACGGGTGCTTGCATGGGTCAAGCCTGTAGAGTGCTTCGTGGCATTTCCAAAATGGGGTTATAATAGCCAATCGGGTCAACTGGTGATGACTTATGGTCTTTGGAAGTTGGGCCACCTGAAATGGCAGAAAATAATTTTCTTCAAAATTTCTGTTCGGGTTTCAAAGCTTATCTTGAGCCGACTATGATGTCATAAAATGTAAAATAAAATAATTCTAAGTTTGGTCGGCCTTATTGGCTAAAATTCTGGAACCTTCCCAGGCGGTGGAAAATTGCCTATATAAGGAAGGCTGTATTATTGTCTTAGGCAGTTCAGAATAGTTCTGGCTAGTAGATCTGGGCAATAATTCGAGGCTTTGTCCTACAAAATATTGTAAGGGAATGCCCATGTGGCTTTGCATATTGTAATTCTAAAAGTTTGTAATTCCACATTTGTGGAGATAATAAGAAGCCAATTTTCTATTCTTGCATATTGTTGTTGTTTCTCTGTTTCTGTTTTGTGTTTGTGGTATTAAGGGGAGCACCCTTCATCAGTATTTTTCTTCAATCAAGGCTATTGTCTTGTCGTTCCCAAAGTGACCAGCCAAACCACCACTATGAAATTCTCGGATACTATTTTCCCTCATGGAGCCAGCTAGTATACAAAGTTTTTTTCCTCTAAAGAGGTGACCATCCTGCATAAAGTATTCTCCTCTCATGTGATCTAAAAGATTAGTTGCTAGTTCTTTAATCTTATCTATAATTTCCCCAAAATCATCATAAGCCTCATACAAAACTTTAGTAGCATCAAAACCAATGACCTTTGTTAGCAATAAATTCAATCACAAGAAAAATAACATAGATTTAGAGCCTTCAATATTTTTCCATTCATCACTGACTGCTTCTACAATTCACTGCAAACTCTTAAGTAACCAAAAAAACTAAAAAATCAAGAAATCCAAAAATTACCCTTTGTGGCAATTTTTTCCATAGTTGTTTTTTTGCCATTTTTTGTAATTTTTGAAACAACACCTAAAAAGATGATTTTTTTTTTGTAAACATGACCTCAACTAAGTTAGAATGAAATGGCAACTAATATCTGAAATTAGAAACATAATTTCAGATTTATTACAAAATACAACTTTCTAAAAACTAGAGAAAACTAAAAGTTGATTTCAGAGCCCTAGATGAAACTTTCAGCTCCCGAAAATATGCTAAAATGGACCCCAATTGATCTGAGATCATTGGAAAAAAAAATGCCACCTCCTTAGGTATGCACCCAAAAAATTTCAGCAAAAACCAAACATGAGTCAAAAGTTATGACCTCTAGAAGTTTTTGTATTAGTTTATGACCTGCGAAATGTCCTGTATCATTCTCCCCTTATTTAAAGGAATGGAGCTCCTACAAGTGGTTGTCTATGAACTACTGCAACTTTGTGGGGTCCAATTTCATCACTTCCCATTCTGACATCTAGGTGCTATATGTTGCTAGTAATCCCTCCCGTTGAATCAAGTACCTATTGTAATGACCGTTCTGGGTGACTATAGACTACTTGTCCAAGATGTGGGAAATCTTTCCTTCTTTTTGCTTGGAAGGTGGTGATGCCAATCCACCTCATCTGTACTTTCTAGCTCGAATATTTCTCCATGAAATGCATATAAATCATAAAAATTAAAGCCAAGAGAAATATCCTGATCATCTGGTAGACAAACCTCAAAAGCATTATCATTGATCTTCTTCAAAATTTGACAAGGACCTATCTTTTTATCTTTCAGCTTATGATATGTGCCAGTGGGAAATATCTCATGCCTCAAGTACACCATCACCAAATCACCTACATTAAATATCTATCTCCTTCTACTAACATCTACAGCAACCTTATATCACTCATTTCTATCTTGCAATTTACTCCTCACATCTTGTTGAAGTTGTTGAAGGTGTTCAACAAATGCTTCCCCATCCTTGTTGATTCGGTCTTGCACAGGGAGTTGTATAAAGTCATAAAAACCTTGAGGATTCTTACCATATATGATCTAAAAAGGAGATTTTCTAGTCGATCTATTAACAGAACTATTGTAAGCAAACTCTGCTTGAGGCAATGCCAAGTCCCACTGTTTGAGATTTTCACCAATAATACATCGTAATAGGTTTCCCAAACTCTGATTGACTACCTCATTTTTCTTATAAGTTTGGGGATGATAGGCACTACTAAACTACAACTATGTTCCCATGTTCTTCCATAAGGTCCTCTAGAAATGACTAAAAAACTTAGTATCCCTGTCAGAAGTGATAGTCTTTGGAATGCCATGAAGTCTAACAACTTCTGAGAAAAACAAGTTGGCATTCTGTGTAGCAATGTTAGTTATTTTACAAGAAATAAAATGAGCCATATTAGAGAATCTATCAACAACTACAAAGATAGAATATGTACCTTGTTAGGTGTGGGGAAGCCCCAATACAAAAACCATACTCACATCTATCCATAGCCCAATGGGTACAGGTAGAGGTGTATACAATCCTATGTTTTGGGAGTGACCCTTAGCCACTTGACAGATTCTGCACCTTGCCATGTACTTAGTAATGTCCCTTTTTATTTTTGAGTAGTAGTATTTGTCTTCAACCAAGGCTATTGTATTATGCTTCCCAAAGTGACTAGCCAAACCACCACTATGAAATTTTCGCATAATATCTTCCATCAAGGAGCCAACTGGTATACAAAGTTGTTTTCCTATAAAGAGGTGACCATCCTGCATAAATTATTCTCCTATCATGTGATCTAATAGATTAGTTCCTGGTTCTTTAATCTTCTCTATAATTTCCCAAAAATCATCATTAGCCTCATACAAAACTTTAATAGAATCAAAACCAATGACCTCTGTTAACAATAAATTCAATCACAAGACAAATAACACAGATTTGGAACCTTCAATATTTTTCCATTCATCATTGACTGCTTCTACAATTCGCTGCAAACTCTTAAGTAACCAAAAAAACTAAAAAGTGAAAACTCTAAAAATTACCCTTTTTGGAAGTTTTTTCCATAGTTGATTTTTTGCCATTTTAGGTAATTTTTGAAACAATGCCTAAAAAGTTGATTTTTTCCCTAAACATGCCCTCGACTAAGTTAGAATGAATTGACAGCTAATATCTAAGATTATAAACATAAATTTAGATTTATTACAAAATAGAACTTTCTTAAAACTTGAGAAAAAACACTAAAAGCTAATTTTGGAGCCCTAGATGAAACTTTCAGTTCTTGAAAATTTCTTAAGATAGACCCCAATTGATCTAAGATCATTGGAGAAACAAATGCCACCTCCTGAGGCACACACTCAAAAAGTTTCAACAAAAACCCAGACCTAAGTCAAAAGTTATGACCTCCAAAAGTTTCTGTATTAGTTTATGACCTACAGAAGGTCCTGCATCATTCTCCCCTTCTTTAAAGGAACACAACTACTACAAGTAGCTATCTATGAACTACTACAACTTTGTATAGTGGTAGCATGATGTTGTAATGCAAAAGTGTGTAATTGTAATAGTGATGATGTGTGATGCATTATGCATGAAGTGAAGAAAAGAACTAAGTATGAGAGAAAATTTTTGAAGGAAGACATGCAAAGTACATAGATCTTAAATTGAGATTTGATGTAATAGTGAGTGTGGTTTAGCATAGTCAAAGAAGAGGTAACATATTATTTTGTTGAATAATGCAAAGATTATTTGGACAGTGTGTTCAGTGACCTTACCCTAAAGGTGTTTGTGCAGTGGGTCCTTCTATCTTATATAACTCTTAACAGGGTTAGAATATTTTAACAAAGATTGAAAATATCCTAATAGGGATTCATATGTACTAAATGTATTTCATAAGAATCCTAACCGAGTCCATCCTCTCACAAGGAATATTCATATTAGTGCATCTTTTGTGGGCATCATTCCCACCGGGGTTTACTCTTTGATCAAGAGGTTCCCTAGTCAACATATCTTGTGTCATTTTGTTATTGTGTATGAATATCTTTCTATGGTTGGTAATTATATTGCTATTATGGTTTAATGTTGTTGAAGATGATAAAAGTTATAATTATCAGATAACTGATTCACCTCCCCCCTCTTAGTTATCTTGGTGGACTTTACTTTCTAACAATTGGTATCAAAGCAATAGGTCCTTGAAAGAGAAGTTTAATAGCTTAAGGAGATCCATGGTGAATTTCAGGAAAGAAAGCCCTAAGTTTGATGGAGTAAATTTTGACAGTTGGAAAGAAAAGATGAAGACACACCTATTATGTTTAGGACTGGGTTATTGGTTGATTACAAAGAATAATAGACTATTATTGAAGAGGACAATCTTGAAACATGTACTATGGAAGAGAGAGATCTATTCATGTGTAACATACTTGCAAGAGAAGCACTTTTGACAGCACTACTAGAGAATGAGTACAGTCAGGTAAAATATTTGAAAAAATCTCATGAAATTTGGAATGCTTTACAGTCTACTTTTGAAGGTGATGAACATGCAAAAAGAGTTAGATTACATAATTGGATATGTCCATTTGAAGATATAAGAATGTTGGAAGATGAATTTGTTAGAAGTTATATTGGTAGAATGTCAGAGATCATTTCAGGTATAAAATCTTATGGAGGAACAAACACAGAGAATGAAGTGACATGGAAAATTTTGAGGACATTGACTCCTGTATTTAAGCAGACAACACAGATGATTGAACAAGTGATACCTTTTACAACAAACTTTACAAGAGAGACTCTTCTTGGAAGATTGGAAGTAGTACTTAGAAATGAACCTGAGATTATCAGGAGACTTACCTAGAATGGAGACAATATTCAGTGCTCTTAGTGTTCACCCTACTTTGTCAAGAAGCATCAGTGTGAGCAGAGATTATGCTAGCAGCAACAGATCTAGAAATGAAGAACACAAGAAGATTAAAGAAGGTATTGCCTTGCTTGTGAAAAGAGAACTAGATGGTAAGAAATTTTTTAAATGTTGGACTTGTCAAGAATATGGTCATTTTGCATCTAAATTTTCTAAGAGAGTTAAAAAGTACATAAGCAATTTCAAACCTAGAAGATCTAAGGAATTTTATTATTCTAATGATGAAGATCTTGAAGCTAGTATAGAAAGAACTATAAGTGAAAATGATACTAAGAATAATGATGACATAGGATTTGTAGCAATTAAAGAAGAAAATCTTGAATCTGATGTTAAGGAAGAAATTTTTTTAGTTTCTCAAGTTAAAAAGAAAGCTGATTAGAATATAGACAATGGTTGTTCACATCATATGACTGGAGACATGAAAAAGTTCATAAAGTTGAATGAATATGATGGTGGAGTTGTTAGAGTTGGAAATAATACACTTTATTTGATTAAAGGTATAGGATCTATTACTCTTGATGGAAAGACTAATACTGATGATGTCTATTTTGTTGATGGATTGAAACATAATCTTTTGAGTGTTGGATAGTTAGTTGATAAGGGATATCAAGTTTGGTTTACTAAGAAAACTTGTGTGATAAAGGATAAAGATGGAAATCTATTTCGAACTGGATCGAGAACCAGAGGTAATGTATTTCAGTTGAATCCTACTGAGATGACATGTTTGATTACAAAGATTGATGATAGTTGGTTATGGCATAGAAGGTTTTGTCATATAAACTTTGATAACATTGTGAAAGTAAGTACTACACTTGCAGTGAGAGATTTACCTAATATTATGAAGCCTACTAACATGATTTGCAAAGAATGTGTAATGGCTAAATAGAAGAGAAGTTCTTTTCCTAGTAAGAAGTTTACATCTACAGAGAAGCTGGAGATTGTTCATACAGATTTGAGCAGTCCTACCAGGATTAGAGGATTCTATGGAAAAAGGTATTTTATGACTCTTGTTGATGATTTTACAAGAATGATGTGGATTGCATTTCTTAAAGAAAAATCTAAAGCATTTGATAAGTTTAAGATTGTTAAGAATAAAGTTGAGAATGAATCTGGAATGAAGATTAAATGTTTAAGATTTGATAAATTTACTTCTAGAGAGTATAACAACTTTTGTGAAGAAAATGGCATTAAAAGACAATATTCAACCCCTAGAATACCTAAACAAAATGTCATTGTAGAAAGAAGGAACATATTAGTGATTGAAGCAGCAAGAGCTATGTTGTTTGAGAATGATTTGGCGAAGGTATTATGGAGAGAAGCAGTGAACACAATAATGTATACAATGAACAAAGTACAAATCATAGTAGACATAGACAAGACACCTTATGAATTATGATTTGGACATGCACCCTCAATTAAGTATTTTAGAATTTTTGGAAGAAAATGTTATATAAAGAGAGATGATGATATAGGAAAGTTTGATCCTACAAGTGATGAAGGTATATTTCTTGGATATTCTTTGAAAATAAAAGCATATAGATGTTTCAATAAAAGAACTAAGACTATTGTTGAGAGCACAAATGTTAAAGTTGATGAAAAATTCAAAATTCAAGAAAGAATGCTTGATTATGAATCTAATGAAGAAGCTCATCCTAAGCCTAATATTGGAACTACTGAATTGTTTTATCAAACTGGCAGTGATTTGTTGAATGAAAGCCACAGTGAAGTTATTGAAGAACCTACATCTGAAGAGAGATTTGAGACAGTGACACCTAGTAAGAGTTTGTTAAAGAATCATCTTTTTGAATAGATTATTAGGAGCATCAAAAGAGGAGTTCTTACTCAAAATAAGACACAATAATAGTTATGTTTGATTTCTCAAATTGAACCTAAGACTACTAATGAAGCTTGTGAAGATGAAAGTTGGATTAATGCTATGAAAGAAGAACTAGATCAAATTGAAAAGAACAAGACATGGGAATTGGTCCCTAGACCTAAAGACAAGAATATTATTAGAACTAAATGGGTATTCAGAAATATGATGAATGAACAAGGAGAAGTAGCAAGAAACAAAGCAAGATTGGTATGTAAGGGTTACTCACAACAAGAAGGAATTGACTATGAAGATACTTTTTCACCTGTTGCAAGAATTAAAGTAGTAAGAATGTTTTTGGCATATGTAGCCTACAAGAAATTCAAAGTGTATCAGATGGATGTGAAGTCAACATTTCTGAATGGAGAATTGGAAGAAGAAGTCTACATTAAGCAGCTTGAAGGTTTTCCTTTAACTCAAGAAGGAGACATGGTATGTAAATTAAAGAAAGCTTTATATGGACTAAAACAAGAACCTAGAACTTGGTATGCAAGACTGGATAAGTATTTGTTAAAGTTGGGATTTATAAAAGGAACAACTGATAGCAATCTGTACACAAAAAAAATTGAAAATGGTTTGTTAGTTATAGTTATTTTTGTTGATGACATTATCTTTGGAGGAGAGGATGAAGCTAGTGACAAATTTGCTGATGAAATGAAGACTAAATTTGAAATGAGTATGATTGGTGAGATGAAATACTTTTGGGGATTATAGATAACACAAAACAATAATGGTATCTTTGTAAGTCAGACAAAGTACTTGAATGACTTGTTGAAAAGATTTGGAATGGAGGATTGTAAACTAGTTGGAACACCTATGGTGACTAGACATAAGTTATCTAGTATAGATGAGACTCCTGTAGTAGAATAGAAGAAATATAGATATATGATTGGAGGATTGCAGTATTTGATTCATACAAGACCTCATATAGCACATTTAGTTGGAATTGTAGAAATATTTCAAGTTGAACCTAGAGAATCACATTATGCAGCAGTAAAGAGGATACTGAGATATTTAAGAGGCACAATGGACTATGGATTATGGTATGAAAATTTTGATGATTTTACCCTATGTGCATATGCAGATGCTAATTGGGGAGGCAGTGTTGATGATAAAAAAAGTAGCAGTAGATGAGCATTTTTCCTTAGAGGAAGATTAGTTTCTTGGCTAAGCAAGAAGTAGAATTGTATCTCACAAAGCACATCAGAAGCAGAATATGTAGCAGCAACAAATAATTGTAGCCAGATAATTTGGATGAAGCAAATGCTGAAGGATAGTGGAATAAATTTTTTTGAACCTGTTGTTATACATTGTGAAAACACCAGTACAGTTAGTATGTCTAAGAATCCTGTATTACATTCTAAGATAAAGCATATAGAGATTAAGTATCATGTTGTAAGAGAGAAAGTTGTTGAAAAAGAAGTCAAACTTGAGTATATAAGTACAAAGGAGCAGATAGTAGATATATTCACAAAGCCTTTCCCTAAGGATGCATTTGAGTATTTGAGAGGTATGCTTGGGATTATGCCCCAACCTACTTTTGAGAAGTGATGCAGTTGGTTGCATCCATCCAGTGGTATATGAGCCTTATCTTTCTTCTGGACTAGATGTTGGTACTTCCTCTATGGGGGAGTATGTGTGTCTGAGCTGAGTCATGATGGCTCTAGTAAATGTATTTTTTTAAAAAGTGTCTTTTGACATTGAGTTGTTGTTGACTTAGTGATGGAATTTTTTTCATTGATGTCAATGGGGGAGAAATATGCATTAAAAACAACATGAGAGAATTGAATAGGATAACGAAGCAAGATTTGATTGATGAAGAGGATTTGAAGAAGCAGTGTTGCAGTATTGGATTTTTGGAACATTGAATATTTTTCATTTATGTTGCCATCAACGCCAATGGGGGAGATTGTTAGGAATGAATGCTAAATTTTTTGGCAGCCATTATGTAGCAGTTGTTATTGCATTCATGACTATAATTGTCATTGATGTCAACACAGTGATTTACCAAAGACTTGCAGAGAAGTAGACAGAGTTTGGATTAGCGCACATGGGTTATTGTAGTTAAATCTATGCGATGTTGAGGTTATACTCTCTAATATATCATATCTCTATGGTTAAGAGTGCAGATAGTAATTCATTGATTCATGGAAGTTATGATCATTTTGGTAGAAGCAATGTTCAGGCAGTGTTCCTGAGTAGTAGTTTGTGGAAATCGAATAATATCTCCTAATCCGGATGAAATCTAGTTTTGTGCAGTTAAAGGGAATTTGGAGACACATTGATAGTTATGTGGATGATAGCATAGACTTTGAGGTTGCATGAGCAAAGATTTATTTTATTTGGAAGCTGATAGTTTTATGTATTTTTGGTGTAGCATGTGGAAACTTTTATTTTGTAATTGTATGCCAACTCATTTGTAATTATTTGAGTGTGGTATAAAGGAAGGAATGTATTTCCTTATTTTTTAGTCGTAGCATGATCTTGTGATGTGAAAGTGTGTAATTGGAATTGTGATGATGTGTGATGTGGTATGCATGAAGTGAAGAAAAGAGCTAAGTATGAGAGCGAAATTGTGAAGGAAGACATGTGAAGTATAGAGATCTGAAATTGAGATCTGATGTAACAGTGAGTGTAGTTTGGCACAGTCAGGGAAGAGGTAACATATTATTTTGTTGAATAATGCAAAGATTATTTGGACAGTGTGTTCAGTGATCTTGATGAAGGGTGCTCCCCTTAATACCACAAACAAATAACAGAAATAGAGAAACAACAACAATATGCAAGAACATAAAATTGGCTTCTTATTATCTCCACAAATGTGGAATTACAAACTTTAAGAATTACAATATGCAAAGCCACATGGGCATTCCTTACAATATTCTGTAGGACAAAGCCTCGAACTACTACCCAGATCTACTACCCAGAACTATTCTGAACTCCTAAGACAATAATACAGCCTTCCTTATATAGGCAATTTTTTCACCGCCTGGGAAGGTTCCAGAATTTTAGCCAATAAGACTGACCAAACTTAGAATTATTTTATTTTACATTTTATTACATCATAGTCAGCTCAAGATAACCTTTGAAATCCGAACAGAAATTTTGAAGAAAATTATTTTCTGCCATTTCGGGTGGCCCAACTTCCGAAGACCATAAGTCATCACCAGTTGACCCGATCGGCTATTATAACCCCATTTCGGAAACGCCACGAAGCGCTCTACAGGCTTGACCGGTGCAAGCACTCGTCACCCAAATTTTTGACCTCATCCGAGGCCTCTAAAGCCTTCAAAACTGAGTTCAAAGTTTCTGTACCCTGCTGCCAATACCAAAAATTTTCAATATCTTCCAATATACACTTGATCTGGCAATGAAACTTTGCTGGAAGACTTATATGACCAAAATGAACCTCCAAGAAAGAAATCAGATCATTCTGAGCACATACGAAAATTACCAAAAATAGTAACTTTCCATAAATAGTAGCTCTGCACAAAATAGCCCTTATTGAAAAATAAAAACAGAAATATTTTTGGGTGATGCAAGATTGCTCTTACACCCAGGATGCTCCTGCATCAGACACCCGGGGTAATTTGAGAAGTGATCCCTATCACGACTCAGGCGTGCAGAGGAAAACCAAGACGGTTAACCTCCTCCTTTGTTAGCCATGATGAATCTTCAACAGGTCATCCCTTCCATTTGACCAAATACTCTTCATATGTCCTGTTCCTTGTGCTTCTGCCAACACGACTGTCCAATATGTCTTCGATCTCCTTGATATCTTAACTGGTTGATGGAATACTCCACTATGCTGCTACAACCTCATCTTCAACACCTCCTTCATGATACTCCATCAAATCTGAAATGTTAAACACTGGTGAAATATTCAGCTCAGTAGGCAATTCTACCTCATATGCATTTCCTGAATCATGTTTCTTCAGTATCTTACATGGCCCAAACTTCTTCATTTTCAGCTTGTTATATGTACCAACTGGAAACCACTCCTTCCTCAAATAAACCATGACTTCATCACCAACCTGAAATTCCTTATACCTCCTTTTCTCATCTGCCTTAGCCTTATACTGTGCATTCATCTTGGTAATATGCTTCCTCACCTCCTCATGGATGTTCTTCAAATGTTCTGCAAAATCCTCAGCTTTAGCACTACTTATTTCTCCTTTATCTATCTTTCTCAATTCAGATGCATTTCTCAGACTACTTCCATATACAATCTGGAATGGTGATTTACCAGTGCTCCTGTTGATAGAATTATTGTATGAAAATTCCGCCTGTGGTAAAATCAAATCCCATCCTGCTAGCTTATCTCCAACCAAACATCTCAGCAAATTTCCCAAACTTCTATTCACCACCTCTGTCTGTCCATCAGTCTGTGGATGATGTGATGAACTGAACTTCAAATCTATCTTCAACTTCTTCCATAATGTACGCCAGAAATATCCAACAAACTTAGTGTCCCGATCTGAAACTATAGTCTTTGGCAAACCATGAAGTCTTACTACTTCTCTGTAAAACAATTCTGCTACATGAACAGCATCATTAGTCTTCTTGTAGGGAATAAAATGTGCCATCTTTGAAAATCTGTCAACTACCACAAAAATTGAATCGTGTCCCCGCTGTGTCCTCGGTAAACCAAGAACAAAGTCCATGCTGATATCCTCCCAAGGCTTCTCTGGTACGGGTAATGGCTGATACAATCCTGTATTTAGCTTCACTCCCTTCACCATCTGACATACTCGGCAACTTTGTACAAACTTCTTCACATCTTGCTGCAACTGTGGCCAATAATAATTCTCACTAACCAAACCAAGGGTTTTATCACGACCAAAATGTCCAGCCAATCCTCCGCTATGCTTCTCCTTGATGAGATTCTCCCTCATAGAACTTCGTGGAATGCACAACTGACTCCCTCTGAATAGCATATCATCCTGGATGATGAAATCCAACCATTTCATCCTGTCTAGAGTAACAGGTTCTGTACAAGCTTTCCAAGCTTCACCAAAATCAGGATCCTCTGGATATAAATTCTTGAGTTCCTTGAACCCAACCACTTCAATCTGCATTTCTGTCAGCAATAGTTGCCTTCTGCTAAGAGCATCTGCAACCCTATTAGACTTTCCACTCCTGTGTTTCAAAACAAATGTATAACTCTGCAAAAACTCAACCCATTTTAAATGCCTCTGATTCAACTTTCCTTGACTATTCAAATATTGCAAAGCTTGATGATCAGTATACAAAAAAAACTCCTTAGGAAGCAGATAGTGCCTCCACTTTTTCAATGCCTGAACTATAGCATAAAATTCCTGATCATAAACAGAATATTTTCTCTTGGCATCATTTAATTTCTCACTGAAA
This sequence comes from Chamaecyparis obtusa, assembly GCA_027943335.1. Taxonomy (NCBI): domain Eukaryota; kingdom Viridiplantae; phylum Streptophyta; class Pinopsida; order Cupressales; family Cupressaceae; genus Chamaecyparis; species Chamaecyparis obtusa. The sequence goes on along the minus strand of BSBK01009900.1, from coordinate 28,267 downwards.
TAAGCAACAGGTTTACCTTCTTGGCTCATAATAGCTCCTATTGCAGTACCACTAGCATCACAATCTACTTGAAACACCTTATTAAAATCTGGAAGTGCTAAAACAGGTTGTTCTGTAACTTTTTGTTTCAACAATTGAAAACTCTTTTCTGCCCCATTAGTCCACTTAAACTCTTTTCTATCCCCTCTCATTGTTTCAGTCAAGGGTCCACAAATACTGCTAAAATTTCTGATAAACTTTCTGTAAAAGCTAGCTAGACCATGAAAAGATCTTACCTCAGTAGCACTTCTTGGAGTAGGCCATTCAAGGATAGCCTGTACCTTCTCTGGGTCCATTTTTAGACCTTCTGCTGAAACTACAAATTCCAAATACACTAACTCTTTCTTCACAAAACTGCACTTCTTCAAATTAATCAACAATTTCTCTTCTCTCAACTTCTCAAATACCATACGAATATGCATCATATGCTCATCCAATGTCTTACTAAAGATCAAAATATCATCTAGGTAAACAATGACAAACTTACCCAGAAATTCTTTCAGAACCTCATTCATGAGCCGCATGAAAGTGCTCGGTGCATTGGTTAGCCCAAAAGGCATGACTAACCACTCATACAGTCCTTCCTTTGTCTTGAAGGTAGTCTTCCATTCATCTCCTTCTCTGATCCGAATCTGATGATATCCACTTTTCAGATCTATCTTTGAGAAATACACAGCTCCACTCAAATAGTCCATAATATCATCCATTCGTGGCAATGGAAACCTGTACTTGATTATGATCTTGTTTATTGCCCTAGAATCTGTACACATCCTCCATTCTCCATTCTTCTTTGGTGCTAATACCGCAGGTACAGCACAGGGACTCAGACTCTCTTGAATCAATCCTTTCTGTAACAACTCATGTACTTGTCTGTTCAACTCCTCACTTTCTGCAGGTGTCATTCTGTGTGCTGCCTTATTCGGAAAACTTGCTCCTGGGATCAAGTCCATCTGATGACTGATCTTCCTGATTGGTGGTAATCCATCAGGCACGTTATCGGATACAATATCCTGAAACTCATTCAACAAATCTGCAACTTCTACAGGAACATCTTCTACTTCCTCTTTACCAACTTTTGGAATTAAAGCAAAACATACATGCTCATGCCTCATACCATCTAAGAAATTTCTTCCATCAACAAAAGTTATCCTTGCATTACCACATACCTTTTCTTCGGTCTCCTTCAATGGTTTTAGCTTATGTCGCACTCCATCCTTTGTCAGGGAATAGGTATTCGCATGACCATCATGTACAGCACATCTGTCAAACTGCCATGGTCTACCCAACAACATATGACATACATCCATAGATATGATATCACACAATACCTCATCTTGGTATCCGCCAACCTTGAACTTTACTAGGCATTGTTCATTGACCATGACCTTGTGGTCATCCTGTACCCATGCAATCCGATATGGATGTGGGTGTTTCTGTCTCTTGAGCTTCAACTTTGTCACCATCTCTTCTGACACCAAATTGTCAGTGCTTCCACTATCAATGATCACATCACAACATTTACCTTCACACTTGCACCTGGTGCGAAACAGGCTCCTCCTTTGCTCAGGTTCATTCTCACCACTCAACAGGACTCTTCTGTTAATCAATGTTTCTCCTCTTTCAGCATCTTCAGAATTTGATGATCTGGCATCTTCATCTAAATGTGCAACTCTGGCCTGGCCTTCATTTCTCCTATCTGTTCTACCTTAGCACTGAGGACATTCAAATGCCCTATGACCTTCTTCTCCACAGTGAAAACATGTTCCATGGAAGCCACCTCTTCCAGATCCTTGTCCTCTTCCTTCCTCTCTGATCTCTATTATTCTGATCCTGGAAGTGATTGGAATTATTTCCTCGCTGATTCTGACTGCTATTGGCCTCATCCTTCTTTTTGGGATCTTCATTTCGGCCACCATATGACCGTCCACCAGATCGTCCACCGCGACCTCTTCCGTTTTGTCTGCTCTCAAACTTCTTGTTCAGCTTTTCCTCTACTTTTAGGGAAAACTGGTATGCCTCTTCAATACTGTTCATTCGAACCAGATTCAGCTCCTCCTGAATGCTTGGCCTTAACCCATTAAGGTATCGGACAACTTTCTCCTTATCAGCTTCTGCATGGCCTGTTCTGATGAGAAGTCGATAGAACTCCTCTGTATACTCCTGAACAGATCTTCCTGCTTGCTTCAAACTCTGCATTTTCTTCAGTAGGTCAAGCTCATAATCAACGGGAATGAACTGTCGCTTCAATTTATCCACCATCCAATCCCATCTTGTGATTTTATCTTTCCCTCTTTTATTTCGCTCCAATTGAATTTCTTGCCACCAGATCTTCGCATGACCTTTCAGTCTGGCCTTCGCAAATTTGACCCTATCAGGATCCTCAACATCTTCATACTCAAAATACTCCTCACATTCATTGATCCAGTCAATTAATTCCTCTGGGTTAAGATTTCTAGAAAATGTAGGAACCTCAATCTTAGGTCTTTTCCCAATCTTGGAAATCACCCGAAAAAGTCTTTCTTCCTCCTGGTTCACAATTTCAGCTTCTCCTTCTTGATATTCTTCTTCGGCTTCATCCTCGCTTTCATCTCTGACATTAAGATTCATTCCTCTACGAATCTCTTCTTGTAATGCTCGCACTTGTCTCTGCAGCTCTCTAACCTCAGATGTTACAACACTAGCTCTTCCGCCACGTTCCCTTCGTGGAGGCATTTTTGCGATGCGCGCTGAAACCCTAGCCACGGTCCTGGTGCAAACTGCCTCACAGTCTGCGATCTGTTTACACACTCAAGAACTCTTGCTCTGATACCACTTGATGAAGGGTGCTCCCCTTAATACCACAAACACATAATAGAAATAGAGAAACAACAACAATATGCAAGAACATAAAATTGGCTTCTTATTATCTCCACAAATGTGGAATTACAAACTTTCAGAATTACAATATGCAAAGCCACATGGGAATTCCTTACAATATTCTGTAGGACAAAGCCTCGAACTACTACCCAGATCTACTACCCAGAACTATTCTGAACTCCTAAGACAATAATACAGCCTTCCTTATATAGGCAATTTTTTCACCGCTTGGGAAGGTTCCAGAATTTTAGCCAATAAGGCCGACCAAACTTAGAATTATTTTATTTTACATTTTATTACATCATAGTCGGCTCAAGATAACCTTTGAAACCCGAACAGAAATTTTGAAGAAAATTATTTTCTGCCATTTCGGGTGGCCCAACTTCCGAAGACCATAAGTCATCACCAGTTGACCCGATCGGCTATTATAACCCCATTTTAGAAATGCCACGAAGCGCTCTACAGGCTTGACTAGAGCAAGCGCCCATCACCCAAATTTTTGACCTCATCCGGGGCCTCTAAAGCCTTCAAAACTGAGTTCAAAGTTTCTGTACCCTGCTGCCAATACCGAAAATCTTCAATATCTTCCAATATACACTTGATCTGGCAATGAAACTTTGCTGGCAGACTTATATGACCAAAATGAACCTCCAAGAAAGAAATCAGATCATTCTGAGCACATACGAAAATTACCAAAAATAGTAACTTTCCATAAATAGTAGCTCTGCACAAAATAGCCCTTATTGAAAAATAAAAATAGAAATATTTTTGGGTGATGCAAGATTGCTCTTACACCCAGGATGCTCCTGCATCAGATCTTACCCTGAAGCTATTTGGGTAGTGGGTCCTTTTGTCTTCTATAACTCTTAATAGGGTTAGAATCTTTTAACAAGGATTCAAAATATCCTAATAGGGATTCATATGTACCGAATCTATTTCATAAGACTCCTAACAGAGTCCATCCTCGCACAAGGAATATTCATATTAGTGCATCTTTTGTGGGCATCATTCCCACCGGGGTTTACTCTTTGATCAATGGGTTCCCTAGTCAACATATCTTATGTCATTGTGTTATTGTGTATGAATATCTTTCTATGGTTGGTAATTATATTGCTATTATTCTTTAATTCTTTTGAAGATGATAAAATTTATAATTATCAGATAACTGATTCACCCCCCCTTCTCAGTTATCTTGGTGGACTTTACTTTATAACATGATCTTCTTCAAAATTTGGCAAGCCTGACCTATCTTTTTGTATTTCAGCTTATGATATGTGCCACTGGGAAATATCTCATGCCTAAAGTACACCATCACTAAATCACCATCATTAAATATATGTCTCCATCTACTGACATCTACAACAGCCTTATATCGCTCATTGCTATCCTACAATTTACTCCTCGCATCTTGTTGAAGTTGTTGAAGGTGTTCAACAAATGCTTCCCCATCATTACTAATTCGGTCTTGTAGAGGGAGTTGTATAAGGTCCAAAATGACCTGAGGATTCTTACAATATGCAATCTAAAAATGAGATTTTCTAGTTGATTTGTTAATAGAACTTTTGTAAGAAAACTCTACTTGAGGCAATGCCAAGTCCTAGTGCTTGGGCTTTTCACCAACAATACACAGTAATAGGTTTCCCAAACTCTAATTGACTACCTTAGTTTTCCCATCATTTTGGGGATGATAGGCACTGCTAAACTACAAATATGTTCCCATGTTCTTCCATAAGGTCCTCCAGAAATGACTCAAAAACATAGAAAGGGTCAATAGAGGAAGGTTCTTGTGTCACAATAGTTCCAAAACACACATCAAATATGTTATCAATTGAAATAGGCCCTTCTCTTGAATTCTCCTTCTCTTGCATGAAAGGAACTATCCCTTGTTCACTTATGAGAGCTAGAGCCATTGTCTTATGTTCCTCAATTTTCAACATTTCTAGTAAAGGAATGGAAACCTTCATTTAGGATAGGGCATGTCTCATATCAAAGGTGGCAGGATCAGTAGAAATATTAGGACAATCCTTTTGCCTACCAACTTTCCTTTTAACCTTGTCAACAATAGCATCCTTTCTCCTTTTCTCAGTTACAAGCCCTTTATTCTTGTTATTTACAACATTGGGCTTTGGGGAATCATTATTTTGAAGGTTATCCTTAACAAATATTGACCTAGGGACTCCTTGATTAGTATCCACTTTTCTATCTCTCAAGTTGTAAGAAGATTTGGCTTGAGTTATAGCAGCCACAGTTAGAGTTCCAATTTCCTCATCACTGGGTTTTCTCCATTGTTTCTCACCTGACCCTGATTCTACCATATGAGCTTTGCAATTGTCATTATCAAACTTATCATGATCTAAGTGAGTAAATATTTTTTGTTCATAATCTGAGAGAAACCTCCTTTTATGATCAATATCAGGACAAATCTCTTCATCCTTTAAAGACAAAAAATCCCCCATTACTTTAGTAGTAAACATGTTAATAGCAGGCTTTTCAGATTCTTCATAATCTCCTACCTATGAATTATTGGCCTCTTCTCCCAAGGCCTGAGCCACAAAACACTGAAATGGTGAATGGGGCATGTCACAAGCCACACACCAAGGTGTATTCTCCACATTATGTGCTATATTTTTCTTCAAAGGATCTGGTGTATCTCTTCCCTTTTGGGGTTCATTATTTTCAGGGACAGGCCTCCCATCTTTCCAATTAGTCTTGTAAGGCATATCTCGTAAGTTAGGGGCTCTATCCTACCTCTGATAAGGTGGTCTTGTGTCTTGAGAATTCCTACCACCCTTGTCAAACTTTTTCAAGAAATCTTTGGCAACACCAAATCCTTTATCCACTTTATCATCCTCCTTGGATGGCCTTGTAGGCTGTGACCTAGTTTCCTTCCACAACCTACCCTCATCCCTCTTATACATCTAACCAGATGCCTTTTGGTTGCTTTCAATATTGATGGCCAATTTAAATGCATCCCTAAGGGTATAGGGGTTCTTATCTCTTAGGAGATAAGACATTTTACCATCCATAGAATTGAAATAAATGCTCAGGTAGACTGCATCATCCAACCTTAATACTTGAAACAATTTGTACATAGCCTTTTGGAATCTGCTATTAAATTCTAACATGCTCTCATTGTAATGCTTTTTGATATTGTTGAGCTCATTGAGCATGTAGCTTGAATTCACATGTTCTACATATTGCTCCTTGAAGCATCTGACAAACTCATCCCACGATGCAATACTATTCTTAGGCAAACCCTGGTACCAATCTCTAGCATCTTCAACCAATGATTGAACAAAAAGCTTCATTATTACATCTTCATGCTCAATCTCATAATCATTAACTTTATCTATGAAAAAATTTAGGTGCTCTTCATAGGTAACCACATTATTTCTAGTAAATAATGGGATTTTCTTTCTAATGTCATTAGGGACAGCATTGGGTTGACCAGGAATACCGTAAAAAAATAAAGGTCTATATCTATCCAAATGAACTGGTCTCCTTTGGATATTTGGTTGGATCAGAGGGGTTGCTACAACATTTTGACAAGGTATAGTCCCCATTGTACCACTAACTATAGGGGGAACTTGACTAGTATTCAAATTTGGTCCAAGTATACTTTGTCTAGGATGAGGGGCTAGAGGATTTGGAAAAGAATTGCTAAGCTAATTGGGTGGGATCATTTCTGATATAATAGGGATAGAGTTACTAGCAGATGTGTTTATATTAGCATGCAAGAAAGAAATCTTTCTTTTCATCTCATCTACAACAACCTCCAATTCTAGTTTCTCTAATTGAAGAGCCAAATCCTCTTTAGCTTTTCTAGCCCTTTCCAAATCTTGGCTTGCTTGGGAAGGTATACCAAGAACAACAACTTTCTTGGGCTCACTAATAATTACACCAACCATTTTTTTCTTTCCCTTATCAGGGATCTCTTTTGTAGCATGTCTAATGTCCTCATTCCTTAGGACGTCAAATGGGTGCAATTGCCAGAGAACATGTCCTATTCCCTGAAACTCATCATGTTTAAGCTTAGCATTTTCAGCCTGATTTCTTAAAACCTCCATATCATCAAACAAATTCTTATCTAAATCCTGAACATCTTGGTTTAGATCTTTAGCTTGAATCTCATTATTCCTAGTTTTTCTCATCAAATCTTGCCTTTCCATGAGCAATTCGTATATTTGTTGTTCCCTTATCTTCCTTCTATTAGAAATCTCTAGTAACTTCTCACACTCCTTCTTCCTTAAAGCAATCACTTCTTCCCTCAATTTTTCAGAGTCATATGAGGCAGTTTCAGTAGCATAAGTTTCTCCTGGTTGCTCTAGGGTTTCTCTCACAGGGAAATAACCTACTTCTATGATTTCTTCTTCATGAGAGGGAAAGTGTACACTAGGCATGACTTTCTTAACATGTTCAGGGTCATTAGAGGAGGAGGAGGCTTCATGGGGAAGTGGTGTAGGGACTCTATCTCTCGAAGGTCCTGGGGAATTAGCTGTAATCTGATTTCTCCTAGACCATTTCTTTCTACCAGGTGTATGAAGCTCATCACCCATATTATTCTCAGGGTGGTCTTTGAAATAAGATCTTGTGAACCTTGGCTTGCTCATGGCATGTTGCAACAAGATATATAAAAAATTTACAAATACCAATGACTGGTAAACATAGATTATCAGAGTTGCCACCCACTAACAAGCGAGAATCAAATTATTATGCTGGCCTGCAAACATACAATGGATAGTAGTGCACACATCTATTGTATGTTCTTATTCAATCTTCCCCATTAGAGTCACCAATTTTGTTAGTGCTCAAATCTTTAGATGATTTATGATCTGAAAAAACTATAACTCTAGTTATTCCAATAGATTCATCTAACAAAATGCAAGCACTAAGGTATTAAGGTTGTCAAACCTTCTTCACTTTGAGTATGAAACTCAGGCAGGTTTACCTATAACAATTCACTATTTTCAAATGAGGTTTGAATTGTGAATCAACTCCTTCACTATTATGCTATCCCTTTAGAATTGATTCAATAAGACATCACAACTCTTAGTATGGCCCAAATTATCTTGATATAGAACACTATGATGAAGATTATGAAAGAAATAACATGGAATAGTGGCATAAGGATATTCATCCTTCTTCTTTTTGAGAGTTAAACTCAAGGAAGGATAACCTCTTTCTGGTGCTTCTTTAAAGCATTACAATATACATCCATGAACTTTTCATGATTGATTCAGATAGTGACTAAGAAATAAAAGTAAAATTAATCAATTATTTGTATCTTCTTGGTGGTACAAATGTAAATATAGTTTAGACCAGTGCCTTATCTACTTGGGCATCAGAGTCAAACCCTACCTCCATAAGATTCTATCAAGAAAGATATACTAAAACCCAGATGAAATTCTTGACATCCCATTCCTTTAATTCCTACACTTGCTATCAAATTTATACATGGACAATTAATTCACAGAGACCCTCCCCTTAAGATTTTACTCTTTCATTGAAAGAACTTAAGTTCAAGCCCTATATTCACCTTGCGAACAATGCATTTAAAAGCCTTACAATTTAATGCATAAGAGAACTAAACATCCATACACAAAGAAAACAAGTAGTAACAATAGATTTTCAATATCTTTGTATTAATATTCAAAATGTATCAGTACAATATCACCATGACTTCAGAGAAAATAAAGTTCTATATCTTGGAACTTTCTTTACAAAATGTATTAACCACCATTGAAAAGAGTAAAAACTTGCTATATATACCTACAACCATCTTGGAATACCCAAAAGGATGCATCAAGCTTCGGATGGCTATGTAAAAAACTTGCATAAGAGACAAAAAGTACAAATCCAAAGATTGTGACTATAACAATAGTAAGAAGTTCTCAACTACTTAACAATTTTACAAGTGGCACCTTTGTTTAAAGATATTTCAGAGTAGTTACATAATTTTTTTCATGAATGATGACCACCATCTGGCTAACCTACATCATCCCTTGTTAATTTTTTTCATGAATGATGACCACCATCTGGCTAACCTACATCATCCCTTGTTTGAAACATTCTCTCCCTCAATTTATGGATCAGGTGCCATTTGTACTCTATTCTTCTTCTTCTTCTGTCACTTGGGCAGTTGGCTTCTTCTTCTTTGTTAGTTTGTCCCATGATGCCACATCAACATCTGATGGCCAATTGTAAGCTTGCAACTCCTATAGTGATTTGATCTGCTGATCCCACATGGAATTAGTTACACTTTTAGCATCTGCTACAAACCATATGCAATCACTTTCAACTTTAAATAAGTTGTCAATTATACTATTGCATCTTTCTAAATCCAAAGCACTGTCACTGTTTAGGAAAGCACCCTGCTTAATTATCATTTGATCCATTGATACTTTCCACTCATCTATACTAATAATACCCCCACCATCATCATATATTGGAGGCAAGTACTTATTGCTACTCCCATCAAACATAGCCAGCTTGGCTACTATCTGGTTAGACTTACCTTTAAAGAACTTTGACACAACACTTACTAAGCCAATATTTTCAAAAACCTCAGTCACTACCTTAGGAATATCAAACCTATATTCCTACAAATCATCAAGCTTGTCAAATAGTGAGCTTCTCCCTGACCATGTACTAAAAAGTGGCTCCAAGGTAGTCAAAAAATCATTCACTTTTCCACAGGCCTGGTATAATAGACTGACTGATTAATGGACTAATTCCATCCTGTCCTTTATCTTGTCCTGCCTATATTGTACAATCTTTGCTACAGTATCCAAGGATGCATCTAGTCTTATTTTTTCTAAGTCCTCAATAGGTTTATCAAGAACCTCTATATCTGTCTGAATAGGGACCTCAATCTACAAAGGAGGAAGAACTACCTTTGAGGCTTCTTCAAGCCTAACCTTCAATTCAACCAACTCATCTTCCAATTGCTTGATCTTTACCATTTTCAAATCCCTATCTTTGGCCACCACACTTGCATTCTCAAATAGTTTTGCATACCTTTCAGACAAGTGAGCTATTTTTGCTTCATTTAAATTAGCAAAATGGGTGACTACTTTGGAAACCTCAAGATCAGTTGTATTTTGTATAGTCCATATGATTTTATTCCCTTCTATCTGATCCTCTATACTTAGTAGAGATGGCTTTTGAGTCTTTGGGGAAATAGACCACATTGCAACAACCTGGGATCTTGGGTCATAGCCACTTCCTCTTATCATTTCACCAATATGAACCTCATAGGATAAACTACCCTCTGGTTTCTTTCTTATCTAATCAATGATAAAAGAAGAGGTCAAATCCCATCCTGGAGTTGGCAGCATTCCACTTGATCTAACCATTTCTCTGGCTTCATCTATAGTTATATCATCAAGGCTAGGATCATAAGAGGCTAATGCTCTCATGGTTTCTTCACTTGGCTCTACTCCCTTAGGCATAGCCTTAGCCACATCTTGTTTCTTTTTTGAGATAAGAAAATTCTTAAATTCATCATTCTTGATGAATTGGTCATCACTTAAAAACTCCTCCTGATATACGTCTCTAATAGCCTATCCTGACCACAAGGATTGTTCTTCATTTCCTTCATTAGTGGCCACCATCTTGCTGGCCCTTATTGTTTTCCTTAATTAGTGATGGTAATCCCTATCACTTGGTACAAGAGTAGATGCGCTATCAATCCTTCCTTTCTATGTTTTCTGCTTAGAAGACTCTCCCTCTTCAAACCTCTACTTTTTCAATGGTGGCTCCGAAAGGTCCTCTGCCTCTGATTGGTCTTTAGTAAGATCAATATCTGGTAAGTCTCCAACTTGTGGTGGGCTATCTCCTTCTTGGGATCCATTAGAGAAATCCTCATGATCAGAAGATGAGTAATCCTTCTTTTTCTTTGTTTTCTTCTGATCAATCAACCTTTCCAACTGATTTGATAGAGTGTTACGCATCTCTATCATCTTGTTAATTCTCTCTAAATAGGGAAGGTTAGGGAAGAAACCATCAGAAGGTATTTGGGCTGCCTTCAACTGAGCTTGCAAATCCTTTAGGTCAAAAAACCTATTCCATCTAGTAGTGACCTCATCCTTCTCCATAATATTCCTAATCACATCCTCCTCATCAAGGCCCTCATGTTCTTTGTTGACACCAATACCATGTATTAGCATCAACCTTGTAGTCTTAATGAAGCCCTTAGGGTCCACATGTCTACAAAAACTAGATACCATCTTAAATTCATTTAGCTAGGTGGTAATTTCTGGGAAAGCCCTCTTACCAATCAAGAAATCACTGATTCTGAACTACCTAGGTGAGAAAGTACCTTTCTTATGAGGGGCCAAAAGTTCTTTTTCTATCTACATCAACTGCCAAACAAATTATAAAGAAGCAACTCTTGGTGGCACAAATTTTGGTAACAAATGTGGGGGTTGGGGGCAACCGTAAACTCTTATCATTTTAGAATTTTCCCCTAAGTAGAAATCACCCCAATTATGGTTTCCCTCCCATTTTTCCTCCCATTGCATAGGTCTTAACAGCCTTAGGACCTTAGGTGGTAACCTTATAACATTTATGCCCAGCCATCTCAGAATAGGAAAAATAGTGAAGTTCTCAAAAACACAAAAGTCAAACCTATTTGCAGTACTATTCCATACCTTTACCCATAATTGTACTAGATTATGTTGATCTTGGAAAGTGAATTCTAGTTTCAACATATTCAAATAAAAACTATTGATATTAAAAAATAGAATTAAGTGCATCAACATAGAGTAATGCAAGAACTTGATGGGCTTCTTACTTTCTTTGAAAGACATTAACCCTTCATGCATCCTGTCGATTACATACTAGATGTAATCATAATCTGTGTTTACTAGAGAATTCTAGATATCTAAAATCATCATCAAAAGATTAGTTGGAAGGAATTTTTCATCCCCATCTATTCCCAATACTCTACACAACCCATAACAAGTTTTCTTCATATAGTAATGGAGGGATTTAAATTGGTAGGGGGCATTCATTTTATCAGGGAGAGGAGCTATATATGTTCCTTGTTTTGGGATATGCTTCACCATATGGTCTTTCACTAACCCTATATTTTTCTTATAACTCTCTCTCTCTTAGCTCAGATTAATTTCAGTAGAGGAAGATGTGAAAAAACTAAAAGCTTTCATGAAAAAACCCCTATCAAGAGTAACCAAAGGTGACTGGTCTTCTTTCCTAATTGTTTTGGAGATATGATCATACAACCTAGCCAATGCAACAATTAAGTTTATGTCTAGAAACACATCAGGGACAATCAATTTCCCTAAACCCAAAGCCCAAACATTACAAACAGGAACTGGCCCACCCCTATTTCGATAAAAATAACTGAATACAGTATAACCTGAGCAGGATGGTGTAACAGGATCTCTGCAATGCCCTAGAACATCTTCAAAGACATCATCAGGAGCTCTTTTGTTCTAACTAGAACCAGGCAATAATTTGAGAAACTCATCTGAATAATTTGGATTTTTTTTATCTTCCTCGCGTTTCATTTTGGCTTTACCACTAGAAGAAGTCATGCTCAGCTCTGGTTGACTGATTCTTTCTACACAATTGCTTGGAATTCTGCAAACTTGATTTGCTTGGCACTCAAAGGTTACTCCCAAAAACACAATTCTCTTCAAATGACTTCGAACATAGAAAACAATGAGTTTAGCCCATTTATTGATGCAAATTGAAATGTGTACAATTGCCAAAATCATTGCAAATCTACCTCCAATCACTTCCACATTCAATTCACATATCACCAGTTTTCAAATCAGTGCTAGCCGATGCAGGGATGTTGACAGATAGATTTAAAAATTTGTAAACAAGGCAAAACGGAAATGATTATGGTTTGGTACTCTATCACCCAGCTTACATGATAAACTACTCCTTTAAAACTAATTGGATGGCCAACTACTTTTTCTCTAGCTCGACGGTGTACTTTATCCACATGGCAACGAACTTTATCTTTTCTTTATTATTTTCTTTGAATAAGCCCATTTTAGTGAACCAAGGACTGAAGGTTCCGATTATTCACTGAGTGAAAAGATAACCCTAGCTCACATTCAGAGAATTAGTGAATGAAGGCTTCACTTATCTACTGAGTCAAATTCCTAATTCTTCCTCCATTCAGCGAACCAACAAACAAAGGAAACCTTACTGAAGAAACTAACCATGGTCACAATTTGGAGAACTAATGGCCAATGGCTTCGTTTATTCACTGAATGTTTCAGTTGACTACTAATTTATTCTGATACTTGGTGACCAAAGGCTTCACTTGTTCATTGAGTGAAAGCCTTAACCACATGTTAAATAAGAGAACTAGTGAACAAGCTTACTCGCTAAGTCACTGAGACTAGAAAACAATCATCTTTTGATTATGAGACTTAGTGAACAAAGGGTTAGAACTTACTTGACTACCTGATTTACCCATTTGATGAATGATTTTTATCATAACCAACCTTTTAAGAGAATGCATGACCACTTCATTCGCTGGATCACCAAAAGATTTAGAACCTTGCTAACTTATTTCAAGATATTGTGAACAACGAGGAAAATCACTTTTGTCCAATCTTTTAAACCAAACTGTCAGAGCCGCCAAACTTAGAGCACATAGAACTTATAACATAGTCACCTAATCACCAAATCAATTTATGTAGGACCCAAATACTTTGTAATTAAAACATAACCATTGATGATAAGGATAATTAATGGTCTTCACTGGATCGCTAGATAATACAAGTCTTAACCACCCAATTCTGAGAATGAGAGAACACCACCACACCAGGTTGCTAGAAGTTAACAGGAAACCACCAAGAAACAAATGAACAAGTGACTACATACTCATTGATTCATGCAAAGGTTGAGGTAACCACTGAACAACTTGGAGACTTAGCGACTAAAGAAACATACAACATGGGTTTTATTCATTCGCCAATTCATTGAATAACTCAAAGACAAAACAATACTATACGATTCAGCAAACACTGGATGGAAATAATCATGCACAAAATCAAAACACTTAAGTGGCCAAAAAGTAACAATGAAACATAAGGATTAGGGAAACTTAAGAGTTTACTCGGAGAAACAAGATTTCTTAAAAAGGGAAAAACCTAGGGTAAGGGTTTTCAGGCTTGGTTATGACAAAATTGATAGATTTTTTTGAAAACCTAAACCCTAGAAAACAAACTTGCAGAAGGATAAACCATGATTTGAAACTGAAAACTTCACAAAACTTGAAAAAATCCCAACAGATATTTCTACTAATCAATGGTCTCAATTTTGACCTTTACAGTAGTAGAATCGATGAGAATGCTATGCATTTGATGTCTTATTCTTCATGTTCCAAGGGATTGATTCAGTGGATAATTCGACCACTTATAGTGTCAAAATTTGGACTATTATTTTCTATGTAGATTAATTAATGAAAAAAGATTGATGATAGTTTTGGTCATCTATTCGACCAATTGGTGTAGAAAATTTGACTATTTCTCTTCGAAAAATATGGTAAAATTTACTAGTGGAAGGTTAATGAGTAGATCATTCAAGATAGAGACTTTAAAAAAATGAATAAGTATTATGATCTCTATGATTATGCAAAAAGATTAAATCTGGAAAATGTAGTGGTAAAGCATATGATTCTATCTGATAAGAAGTTTGTCACAATTTAGGGTAAGATACCTAATGACTTATACAATAAACTTGTAAATAGGAAGAAGATAGCATCAAAAGAGGACATAGCTATTAGAGAAAAGCTTGTAAGAAAGCTTTGTGTTGTAAAAGATGAAGTACACTTCAATTAGATTATGAAAGCTTTAAGCACCCATTTGAGAACCAAGATGAGAACTATTTAGATTATGGGAGGCAGTTATGAAGAAGTTAATGTAGAAACAGAGCAAGCAATAATTAAGGTAATGTCAGAGAATGTTGGAGAATCATCAGTTGTAGCATAATCCAAAGATCAAGCAATAGAAGAAGAAAAACAAGAGGACATTCCCTCTCCACCAGCCATAAACATTGAGGATGAAGTCATGAATGTAGAAGGAACTAAGATCACCTTGGATAGTGATGATAACTTATTCAAGAATCTTCAAAACATTGTTGACAATTTGGCTTTTGAAGAGCAGGAGACTACCAAAGGAGAAGAGAAAATAGAGACCACAATTGTAGAGCCTAAAGTGACAAAAAAACAAGTACTTGTTCCCACTCAAGAAGATATCAATATTACACCTGAGACTGGCAAGAAAACTCAGATTGGATCTATGAATGAGAATTTGGGAAAGGAAGTAGATGATGATGATCAAATGGAATTGATCACATCTTTGAACAAGATCATTGGAAAGAATAAGAAAGTAAAGAGTCTTGAAGGATGCTTGAAGGAGCTTACTGAGAAATTACAAGGCATTATAACTCCACAGATTGCAAAAGATGACCCTCTGGAAGGAGCAAAGGAAGTAATGAACACTTTTGATAATGAGTTTACAAACTTATCTGATATAGAAAAAGTGAAAGCTCATGCAGCTTATGAGGCCAAAACACTCTTGAACATCAGTTAAAATATCAGGAATGATATCAATAACCTTAATATCTATATAAAGGACTTGAGGAAGAATTTAGAAAGAGGTAAATCCTTGTACATTTAGTGTAAAAAATTAGACACCTTGGTACCAAAGGAAGATCAAAAGATGAAGTTGAAGGAAGCAGAAATTCAGAATGAAACAAACCTTCTTTCAAGCCCCAATGTGAAGGTATTTGATATTGAGTAGAAAATTCATAAGATATATGATGAGATTATAATTTTGCAAGATGAAAAGGATAGGAAATGAAGAGATTCACTCTTTTGAGAGAACACATTTCTATAAACTTAAGCACTATTGAAGGGCAATTGGAAGAATGTCTTTCAGCAAAGACATCTTTTCAAAAGTTTAGCTTTGAGAATCTCCAAGCATGTGAGATAGCATCTTATGGATTATGTGCACTACTCAGTGTGGTAGATTCAATTAAGAAATCATGGGAGAAAGAGTTAGAGGCTATGAAGATCAATTTTGCAGATTGTGTTGCAAGCATACCAGCTTTGCAATATTGAATTAAGGTATAACTTTTTGTGAACACAATTTTGTTACCCTCCTTACCTTTTTTGTCATTGTTGTCAAAGGGGGAGAGATATGTAGTAGAAAATTGTTAAGGATACATACTCTTAGGGGGAGTATAATATATAGAAAGGATTAATAAAGTCATAAGGATAGTATATATATGTTTTGTATTATGGCCACAATTTTGAGATTTTGAAGTTGTAAGACTTAGCCAATTTTCTCATATGTTGCCACCAATGAAAAAGGGGGAGATTGTTGAAAATTTGGCTGAGTTGGTTACATAGATGTTTTCATTATGGAAACATATGATCTGCATGAAGATCACACAGGTTAGAGAGCTAGTATGTCAGAGCGCAATGCGAAATTGTCCAAGTATGAGATAGTGTGTTTTACCAGTGAACCTGAAGATAGTTTTGGTTTGTGATGTTGATTGGAGTAAGTTCAGTGATTTTTCACTTGAAAATAGACTCTATGGTGACTATTGAAGACTCACCTCAGAGTGCAAGTCAGTACGACATGTACGGAAGAAGTTATGATAGTTTTTCTAAAGACAGTGTTAAGCCGACAAGACAAAATACAAAGACAGAATTGATAAAGAGTTAAGGGATTATTCTGTTTATCAAAATAATGAATTAACAATATAAAGGGACAACATCCTATATTTTAACCCTTGGGTAAAGATATTTTGTAATATGATAGCTGATTGAAAAGTTATTAGCCTTAATAACTTGTATAAATGTAACTATAAATTGTAAGAAGAAAAAAGAAAAAAAGTGATATGATGAGAGATATATGATGTATATGTAATAGCGATAGTGAAAGAGAAGCAAAGAGATATTGATGTAAGTAGTATAAGTTTATATACCTTGACCTACTTTTTTAATCAGTGAATATTGTACATTACTTGTTTGGGTAGTAGGCTCATCTAGTAATCACATTTTGTACTGCCAACTCCTAACAGGGTTGAGGCTTCTAAAAAGGCCTATAGTCCCTTAATTAGGACTAAGACACTATATGCATGTAATAGAATCCTAACAGGGTCAACATCCTTAACATGATACTTTTGATTAGTGGATCTTTGTGGGTACCATCCCCACCGAGGATTTCCCTTGGCCAGGGTTTCCTCGAGAACAAATAATGTGTTATGAGTTCTTTAGTTTTATTGTGATGCATGTTGTTTAGCTTCTTATGTTATGCATGTGTTAAGATAATCTATTATATCCATAATTGGGAAAAAAATAAATTTTTTAGAATACTAATTCACCCCCCCTCTCAGTATCCCTATTTCTAATAGAATCCTCTGTACATTATTCGTACACTGTGATAATGAGAATGGTCTCCTCACATAAACATATGTTGACATCAGTGACAAAACACAAATGACAACAGTATGAGTGCCTATTCAGTAACATAGTGATTAAACATATTAAATGTCTCAATCACCTCCCTATGCATTAGAAATATCCAACAATCTCCCCCTTTGGCATTGATGTCAACATATAGGAAAATCCATAAGTTCTATCAATCCAAAGTTCTGCTACACACAATCTCCCCAAACTGTAGGGATTTTCTCATAGCAACACTCCCCCTTTGACAGTAATGGAAAAGGGTTCCATGAGTCATCAACTATTTTCCAACACCTTCCTTCCATAATCACTCCCCCTAAGGAGTAGGTCCTTTTATCTAGTCCAAAATATGATAAGGCTCTGAAAACCTTTGGACTGATGCATCTCTACATCATTTAATTTTGACTAGGTGGGGCTTGAAGCCCCAGCATACCTCTGAGATATTCAAAGGTATCTTTTGGTAGTGGCTTTGTGAAGATGTCAGCAATCTACTCCTTAGTGCTAACATATTCCAACTTTATCTCCTTTTTTGCCACCTTGTCTCTCAAGAAGTGATACTTGATAGAAATATGTTTAGTTTTAGAGTGCATCACTAGATTCTTTGACATATTCACTGTACTAGTTTTATCACAATGGATAACCACTAGCTCATCAATATTTATTCCAATATCCTTCAGCATTTGCTTCATCCAAACAATTTGAGTGAAATTAATAGCAGTAGCAACATACTATGATTCCATACTAGATTGAGCTATGCAATCTTTTTTCTTACTTATCCATGAAACCAAATTTTTCCCAAGTAAAAATGCACCACCACTAGTACTTTTTTGTCATCAACATTTCCTACCCAATTAGCATCAGTATAAGCATGAAGTACAAAACTATCATTCCTATCATACCATAGGCCATACTTAATCATCCCTTTTAGATATCTGAATATCCTTTTTACAGTAGCTAGGTGTGTCTCCTTTGGCTCTACGTGATATCTAGCCACAATCCCAACAACATTAGCAATATTTGGTCTAGTATGAGTCAGATATTTTAATTCTCCAACAATTGATCTATACTTGATGTGAAATACACACTGAGTCTCATCATTACATGATGGTATATTTCTAGTCACCATAGATGTTCCTACTAGTTTATAGTCTTCCATTCCAAATTTATTTAGCATTTGTTTGAGATACTTAGTCTGAGAAATAAAGATACCATTCTCATTCTGAGTTCTTTGTAGTTGAAGAAAGAATTTCATTTCACCTTTCATGGATATCTCAAATTCATTTTCCATTTCTTTTGAAAATTTATGTCATAGATCATCATTTCCTCCAAAGATAATATCATCAACAAAAACTTTAATTATCACAACTCCATCTTCACTAGTTCTCAAATATAAGTTACTGTCAGCATTACCTTTTCTAAATCCAAGGTGAAGTAAGTATTTTTCTAACCTTGCATACCAAGCCCTTGGAGATTTCTTTAGTCCATATAGTGCATTCTTTAGCTTGCATGCCATATCTCTATCTTTGAATAGAGGAAATCCATTTAGTTGTTCTATGTATACTTCTTCAAGATCTCCATTCAAGAATGCAGATTTCACATCCATTTGATACACCTTGAAGTCTTTATGAGAAGCATATCCCAGAAAAAATCTCACAGCCTCTAATCTAGCAATAGGAGAAAATGTTTCTTCAAATTCTATGCCTTCTTTCTTTGAATATCCCTTACATACCAGTCTTTCTTTGTTTCTTACAACAGTTCCTTCTTCATTCCTTTTGTTTCTAAAAACCCATTTTGTTCCTATTACTTTTTTGTTTTTAGTTCTAGGAACCAATTTCCAAGTGTTATTCTTTTGTATCTGATCTAACTCTTCCTACATAGAATTTATCCAAATTCATCTTTACATGCTTCAATTTTAGTCTTTGGTTCAATATGAGAAATCAAAGAAATTTCTTCTCTAATCTTTGATCTAGTCATTATTCCTTGATTAGAGTCACCAATAATTTTATTTTCAAGATGATTATTTTTTACATACCTTGAAGTCTTAAGAACCTTAGTAGCTCCACTTGTGTCAACATCACAAGTTTCCTTTTCACATTCTGTTGCAACAAGTTCTTCTCCTTCAGCAGTAGTAGCTTCTTTAATTTCTAAAATCTGATTACTATGATACATTCTTTCTTGTATCTGAAAATTTTCATCTATCCTTACATTCTTACTTTCAATCATCTTTCTTAATCTCAGATTGAAACATTTGTAAGCCTTTCTCTTGGTAGAGTAACTAAGAAAAATTCCTTCATCACTTCTAGAATCAAACTTTCCTATCTTATTATCTCTTTTGATATAACACTTGCTAACAGATATTCTGAAGTATTTGTGGTAGGAGTATGATCAAACCAGAATTCATAAGGAGTTTTGTTTGTACCTTCTTTAATTTGAATTATGTTTAATGTGTACACTACTATTCCAACAACCTCTCTCCAATGTATATGAGATACATTTCCTTCAATCAACATTTTCCTAGCAGCATCAAGTATTGTTCTATTCCTTCACTCTACTATCCCATTTTGTTGTGGAGTCCTAGGAGCTGATGTTTATCTCATTATTCCATTCTCTTCATAGTATGAATTGAAAAAAATTGAAGTAATTTTTCTACCTTTGTCTGACCTTAAACACTTTATCTTTACACAAGATTCATTCTCTACTTTTTCTTTGAACAACTTGAATTTATCAAATGCTTATGATTTTTCTCTTAAATAAGTATCCTACATCATTCTAGAGAAGTCATAAACAAAAATTATGAAATACCTTTCACTATAGTATGATCTTGTTCTCGTAGGCCCACACAGAACTGTATGTACCAAATCCAACTTTCCTTTTGATGTGTATGCTTTTCTTTTGTAACTTCTTCTAGTGTTATTTCCCATAACAAATTCTCTACATACAGTGTTAGATGGTTTCACAATATTTGAGAGATATCTTACTACATTAGCCATAATTGCCTTCACAATGTTATCAAAATTAAAATTAAAAAATATTCTATGCCATAACCAACTGTCATCTACCTTTGCAATAGAACAAGATGCTCTAAATGTGTTTAATTCAAATACATTACCTCTAGATTTTGTACCAGTTGCAATCGAATTTCCTACCTTACTTCTGATAAAATATTTTCCATTAAAAAAACTTAATTGAAAATATTTATCCATCAATTATCCAACACTTAACAAGTTATGTTTTAGTCTATCAACAATCAGCACATTGTCAGTATTAGTCTTTCCATCCAAAGTAATAGATCCTACACCTATGATAGATTTAGGAAGATTGTCTCTGAATCTTACAACACCACCATCATACTTCATTAACATAACAAATTTATTTTTATCACTAGTCATATGATGTGAACAACCATTGTCTATCATCCATTTAGTTTTCGTATGAACATGAGATACTAAAGCCTTCTCCTCATGCACCGGTTCATCTTTAATAGTAACAAATCCAATCTCTTCATAATCTAAATCATCATCAAAAATACCTTCGCTAGCATAGTAGCATTCGTTATCTTTTTTAATCTTGGAAATATTTGGTTTGTACTTAGGAAATCTTATAGGAGATCTAGATGCAAAATGACCTACCTTATTGAATGAAAAACATTTCAAGGGTAACTTGCCTTCAAATTTTCCCTTACCTCTCTTTTCTCTTCTAGCAATCAATGCAACAACTTCATCCATATTTATTTCTTCTACCATTATCTATTCCCATTCCTCATCATACTCACCAAGCTATTCTTTTACGTCATCATTGCTGGTGCTCAGAAGTGTAGAAAATTTCTTGTGTGCAGATGCCTTAAATGGAGATTCAACTTTAGGTACAGCCTCTCCCAATTCTGCAGCTTCAAAAGTAGTTAGCTTTGCAATCAACATCTCTCTGGTAAAGTTTGGATTCAAAGGTATAGTTTCTTGAATAGACATAGTCTTGAACTTGTAAGCAGGTATTAATAATCTGAGGATCTTTGCAATAACTTCTTCTTCATCATAAGTGCCTCCACAGTTTCTGATTCCAACTATAGCTTTTGTAACCCTTTGGACATAATCCCAAATTCTTTCATCCTCATTCATTTGTAGCTTCTCCATCTTTTTCTTTGAGTTTTTTAACTTCACTTGTTTGGTATACTTGTCTCCCTTATATAGTGCTTCTAATCTTTCCCAAATCTTGTATGCCAAATCCAGTTCTTTAACTTTAGTAAACTCTCCTTCAGAGAGTACATTTATCAATGCTCCTCTTACAATTATGTTAAGTGAAAATATCTTCTTTTCATCCTCAGTAGCAGTTGTCAACTCATCTTCGGTCTTTATAGCTATCTTGTTCCTTGTAATCAACTATTTGTCAATACCCAAACAAAATAGGTGAGTTTGCATTTTGATCTTCCAAGTGTCAAAGTTTTCAGGATCAAATTTCAGACTATCCTTCCTATAGTATGACATCTCTAGAATCACCTCAAGTTGTTAATCTTTCTCTCTAAGGACCCGCTTTCTCTGATACCAATTGTTAGGAATAATAGGCCACAATACAACTAAGAGGGGGGATGAATCAGTTTTATGACAAATTATTCAACTTTAAACTTTGAGTACTAGCAATATCAGATCCAATGAACACAATGAATTCCAACACAATAACAAAATATTTTGGTGTCAGGGAAACCTTGTTAAAGGTAAAAACCCTGATGGGAATTAGCACCCACAAATGATGTACTCAAAGTATAGTATCCTTGTTAGAAGATTTAGCCCTGTTAGGAGCTTATTGAAACATTAAAGTACATAGTTCTTGTTAGAGGACATAAATTTTTAGGATTCAAGAAGAAAAGGGAGGGCTCACTACTCAAGGAAGGTTAAATCCACCTTTAGAACTCATTGTTTGCAACACAGGTGTATATGAAGAAATACACAATCTTTTTGAACTGTTTAGCAACAACTATCTTTGCTTGATCAGTTCCAATGAAGTCCACTAACAAACCTCTACTCTACATACATCAGACACAAGCTCGTAGCTTACATAACTTTTCTATATCACCTTTTTCATGATCATTTCTTTTCCAAAGAAAAGACCTTACATATATACCCTATTACAGTTCTCCATGATCAGGTCATCCCATAAGGCTTTCCTAATTACAAAAAATTACATAAACCCTTGCTAAGATACACATGATATCTAAAAAAAGTATACAATAATTAAATTACATCATTTAAGGACTGACATCCTTAATTTATGTTTTGCTAAGAAAAACACATGCTTCATCTCCTGAGTTGGCTTCTAAATCGGCCTTCACCAGAACACATGCCATAGCTAATGTCACCAGTCATTCTATACCTAGTGCTAAGAAATGAACATCCTTCAATACCATGTTTATCATCCATCAAGCTCGCATACCTTGAATCCATACCATTTGGAAGATATACCAAAAACACAAAGACTAACTCTATCATTTCTCACTAACACAGTCTAATGACTAGTCTCCACCAAATCATCTGTAACTCATCCAATATGAAACATTTCATGATGTGATATTGGATATAAGATCACAACATATCCCTAAACTCTCATCTAACTTCATAGCTTTTGAATCCTCCATACAGTATTTGTACACTCTTATTACCAACCTGATCTGCTCATAGAAACATATGTTGACATTAGTGACAAAACACAAATTACAACAGTAGGAGTGCCCATTCAGTAACGTAGTGATTAAACATATTAAATGTCTCAATAACCTCCCCATGCATTAGCAATATCCAAAAATTCATTCTCTTCATTTAATTTGGAAATTTCATTCTTGCACAAATTATTCTCCTCTCATAATCTCTTTAGTTTGTCTTCTAAATCCTCATTCATTTTCTTAACCTCATCAAACAATTTTAACTTTTTCTTTAACTTTTCATTTTTCACTTCAACTTCTTTCAATTCTTTTGAAAGATCAAAAATTTCCTCTAATTTTTTTTTTTTTCCACTATCTTCTATTTTATAGTAATTATCATCTCTAAGTTAATTTTCTTTACTTCCATTAATTCTCTTTTTAAAAAATCCACTTCACAACTTAAATTTGCATTTTCTTTCAACAATAGTTTCCCAGATTTCCCCATTGAAATAAATGATATAAATATTGAGTGGCTTCCTCATAATAGCTACAATGGAACTCTTTGCAACCTCTCTATCTTTTAATCAAATATCATGTATTCTTCCAAAGTCTCTTATTGACTTGACTAGTTTCCTCAGTAACTATGTTTATGCCAAAATATTGTGGCCTTGAGTATTGTTTTTATAAAATGAAATTCATGTGGATACCTTATAATATCCAATCAATAATGAGTGTATTTAACTATCATAGCCTCCTTTGTAATCTATGCTAACCTCTTATTTTGATGTATTTTTATTTTGTCTTAATTTTTACCTTTTAAAATAATAAGCCTTCACAACTAATGAATCAACAAACTAATACAAATAAGCAAGTTGTGGTTTACTATATTTTATTTATCTTCAAACCTTTTCTTTTTTTTCATGGTAGAAATTTCCAAATTTGTACATTGACAAGCTATGACGACCACCTTTCTTCTCCTTTCACTTGCCAGAATTTCTTGTCTGCAAGAACTCTACCTATAACAACTATAGTTGTATCTGGACTATCAACAATAGCTCTTTTCTACCCTCAAACTTCTTGAATATTTATCTCTCATAAACACTAGTGAACGATGGCTTTGATACCAATTGTAGGAGGTGGATGCATGTATCAATTGATAATTAATGACACAAAATATTAAAAAATGAATAAATCATAATCATGATTAAACAAAACATTATGAATGAACTGAAATGATGATCAAATATGCTACAACATAATTATATTGATTAAATATATAGAATTAAAAACATGAAACTATACAAAGTTCTCTTTAACTAAAATTACATAGAAACATTACATATTGGCCTCTCTTTTTTATAACTAAATAGATGCAGTTACATTTTTGTCTTGTATTAAATGATAGTTGTGAAGATAAGCCTAAATGAGATAACATATAAACAACATCATGTCAGTTTCTAATAAGGAGAAATTAGATACTATATAAGATTACATTGGTAATGCAAAAGGTATTTTGTGATAAGTCTATGAAGTTGAGGTAGTTGAAGTAAGTTGGTGGAAAAATTCAGTTTCTTGGGACAAATTTTTTTTATCACTTTCCCGTAATTTCAACAATGAATGCTTTAGCATTTACAGTTTCTTTCACTTGTATAAGTCTATAACCAAGTCTTTGGACTTTTATGAATCCTTCCCTTGCTTGATACATTCAAACAACCTCTATTATCATCAAATATTTTCTCAAATATGATTCCTTTCTCCAGGATTCATCTAACTACTATGATCATCCTTACTACAACATAATTATTTTGACTAAGTATATAGAATTACAAACATGAAACTCTACAAAGTTCTCTTTAAATGAAATTACACAAAAACATTACATATTTTCCTCTCTTTATTTATAACTAAATAGAGATGGTTACATTTTCATCTTGTATAAAATGATAGTTGTGAAGATAAGCCTAAATGAGATAAAAGATAAACATCATCCTGTCAATTTCTAGTAAGGATAAATTAGATACTATATAAGATTGCATTGGTAATACAAAAGGTCTTTTATGATTATTCTATGAAGTTGGGGTAGTTGAAGTAAGTTGGTGGACAAAGTTGGGTTCTTGGGAGAAATTATCTTGAGCACTCACCCTTAATTTCAACAATAAATTCTTTAGCATTTACAAAATCCTTTACTCTTGACTGTACTATCTTTCACTTGTATATGTCTATAACTAAGTCTTTGAACTTTTATGAATCCTTTACTTGCTTGATACATTCAAAAAACCTTGATGATCATCAGATATTTTCTCAAATATGATTCCTTTCTCTAGGATTCATTCAATTACTATGACCATCCTTCAAATTGTCAAAACTATATTCTAAAACTTCCCTCACCTTTTATAGATGTCTTGCTAGACAATTATTTCCTTCAACCTAATTCTTTCCTTTGAATATGCTCAAGCTGAATTTGATGACCAAAGAATTTGATTTGATGAAATATCAAGTGTGTTTGATGTCTTTCATGATGATTTACTTGATTTGGTATTAATGTCAATCTAACACATTGATAGTTTGATAGGTTGATTTTCCATCCTCAAGATCTAGAGTAAGGAAATTTTACACTCTCAAAGATGAGAAAGATAGTTGATAGGATGATTCATTGATGCATGAGCATCCTGGGTGTAAGAGCAATCTTGCATCACCCAAAAATATTTCTATTTTTGTATTCAATAAGGGCTATCTTGTGCAGAGCTGCTATTTATGGAAACTTACTATTTTTAGTAAGTTGGTCTTACGATCTCAGAATGTTCTAATTTTACATGTGGAGGTTCATCTCAATCATGTCAGCCTACCAACAAAGTTTCATGGCTAGATAAGGTCTAGTTTTGAAGATATTGAAGATTTTTGGTATTGGCAGCAGGGTACAAAAACTTTGAACTCATTTTGAAGGCTTTAGAGGCCCCAGATGAGATCAAAAATTTGGGTGATAGGTGCTTGCATGAGTCAAGCTTGTAGAGAACTTCGTGGCATTTCTAAAATGGGGTTATAATAGTCAATCGGGTCAACTGGTGATGACTTATGGTCTCCGAAAGTCAGGCCACCTGAAATGGCGAAAAATAATTTTCCTTCAAAATTTCTATTCGGGTTTCAAAAGTTATTTTGAGTTGACTTTGATGTAATAAATTGAAAAGTAAAATAATTCTAAGTTTGGTCGGCCCTTAGGGCTAAATTTTTGGAACCTTCTTAGGCGGTGGAAAATGCCTATATAAAGAAGGCTCGTAGTGTTGTCTAGGGTAGTTCGGAGTAGTAGTTTTGGGTAGTGGATCTGGGTATTGATTCGAGGCTTTGTCCTATAGAATATTTTAAGGGAAATGCCCATGTGGCTTTGCATATTATAATTTTGAAAGTTTGTAATTCCACATTTGTGGAGATAATAAGAAGCCAATTTTCTATTCTTGCATATTGTTGTTGTTGTTTCTTTGTTTCTGTTATGTGTTTGTGGTATTAAGGGGAGCACCCTTCATCATTCATTGACGTTAGATGATCAATTTTGATGATGTTGGATAATTAAATTGTTCTTGAATCCCAAAACATGTTTCCTTTGGAAATAATGATGGTGCACCATTTTGTATGATTCGGGTGCAGATATATGTATAGGGGATGGACAGAGTTTGGTTTCCCCTATTTGATCATCATGATTGAATATTGATGATGTCCTTAATGTGGCATTGATCATTCGATGGACATGATTCCCTTTTTGATAATTTAGTTTAGACATTTGATTATGGATGTTCATAGACATTTCGTTATGAACACTTCCATCTTGAGAAATATTTGATGATGTGATAATGATTTACTCTACCCTTTGACTAAGGAAAATTCCATAAATTATATCATGCAAGATTAATCTATATGAAATTAAAAATGCAACTATTTGTCACTTTTGAAAGGAACACATTTTATTTTTCATCATTGATCTTTTGGAACATGAAATTGGTACAAACCCTCACTAGTTAGGTTTTCAACCATGATGATATGAATACCACTTTCCTCATATTTTAATTTTGCAAGTAAATAGACAAATACTTGATCCCTTTCATATGCAAATGTCCTCAATGATTCTTTGATGATCATCTCATTATATGAACTTGCATACTACTATGAATCAACCTAACAAGAAGCCAAGAAGAAATTAGAAGAAATAATATCATGCCTTCATCATTGCTCATCTAGTAAAAAACATCATCAATTTGCTAAAAGACATGATTCCAAAAATTTACTAACACTTTGAACATTTTTTCTTTCTATTTGTACATGCATATTTTAGAAACTTCAGCCATTTTTTATCCTTAGTTATGTTTAAGATTTTATATTTTGATCTGATTTTCTATTTGAAGATTTGATGTGTCAAATGTTTGTGTTTTGATCAAGTGTTTGGATGTTTGAAATGTAATATTGATCAATAAGTTCAAGTGTAACAATTTTTATGTTGTGATGCCATGATTTTCAGTCAACTTACATCTATTTTTCTAAGCACATTGAGTTTGGATTAATGCCCGCAGTTTCATTTGGAAATACAAAAATATCAAAATTTTCCATCAATTACTGACCTCTGCTACTACTGTGTAATTAAAGATACCATCTTAATATTTTTATGCATGGATTTAGAGAAAATCAATTCAATGGTTTATATTTAACATGAACCTATGAATATCTCTTAGGAGGTTGTTGATTACACTTATACATCAACATAAAGAAACTTGAAAATATATAGAAAGGGGTATAGAAAGGAAACCAAGAGTAAAGGTATCTACATATTGATCTTAAGAACAACATTCTATATTAGAATAAATCTTGCTACTACTCAACTCAAAATATGGGGATAATTGACCATGTCATAAAGTTAATAACCAAATCCCATTTTCTTATTGAATTGCCTAGTAATTCTTAAAACCATATTTAGTCTGCATTGTCTTTAGAACCCTAGAGAGAGACACAAACACTTCAAAACTAATCCAGAAAGATAGATGTTAGATGCAACCACAAATGTTGATAATCTAGACTAAAATAAAAATATGCTTGTCCGTTACAAAGCCAAACTTATAACATCTTTTATCAAAGGGAATGTCCAATTGAAGATTTTAACACTAAATATGTATAAGAATGGTCATATATATATATATATATATATATATATATATATATATATATATATATATATATATACACACACATGTATATATATATATATACATGTATATATATATATATATATACATGTATAATATATA